>BGNK01000527.1:133151-182054 GCA_003297005.1 Symbiodinium sp. clade A Y106
CTGCCTCTGCCCCTGCCCCTGCCCCTGCTCCTGCTCCTGCTCCTGCTCCTGCTCGCCATTCGTGCCTTGACCACAGAACAAGTCAATGTACACGACACAAAGACACCCAAAGTGACAGAACACATAGATAGTAGTTTGACAAACAAGCTGACGAGCTAGCTACGCTACCAGGCAGGCACAGTGGAGAAAGACGAAAACAGGCATCTTAACAGTTCGAACTGTTGGTACCCCGACCCGGTTTGCTTTGCAAATGGGGAAAGGCTTTCTGCTTCTTGTGTGTGGAGGCTTGGGGTTAAGCATCCATAGGTTGGGAGTTTACAAGAAAGCAGCTGCCACGAAGAGAACAGACCCTACGCGCAAGTGTGGAAAGATTGTGTTTGAGGCTTCCAAACCCAAAGCCCGAATATTTGGCAACGCTGCCCTAGTTGTCCTGCAGCTGACATTCGCTCGCCGCAGACATCGAGTTCAAAATAGCCAGACCCCCGGGAGGCTCGAACCCCTGATTTGGACCCTATACTACTAATGGAAACTCTACAGGGACACCCTTTAAACTTGAGTGATTTACTTTACAATGAACTTTGCGGATCCTCCCAGAGGTCTGGGCAGGAGGAAGCGGGAGATGTCGTGCTTAAACTGGCTTAAACAACTGGGCACCATTCATCGGGCCCTTCGTGGTATCCTGGACAAGAAGGAAAACACACATATGCATATATAAACTATACTGTGCAATGACATACCAGCAAACCCTATGAAGGCCACCCGTCTTATACAAATACCCAGACCTTCAAATCTGTTCAGCTGCGCACTTGTACAGCATGCGTCCTGACTATTGGAACTGATGATAAGAAACACAATTAATAAAGCAACATAGTTCACGAACACTCATAATGAGAACAACCCTTATAGTAATAGCAGTAAAAACAATCAGAACAGTCATAACACTAACACTCACAGTGACAACAATAGCAACAATAACGACAATACTAACAACAGCAACACTGATAGGACTAATAAACATAGTACTTAAAATAATACGAACAATACTAGGAGTATTATCCTAAGCCTTACACTCCCAACACTAAACCCTGGACACCAAGAGGGACCCCAACCTGGAGCATGCCTCATGTGCTTCACTGCCCGATGGCTGTGTCGACTTTTGCTGGGCCTCTAATTTGACGTCCCGGTCGTTTCTTCAAGGGTGAGGGCGTATAATGAGAAGGTTCCAGAATAGGTGGGGTTTTGAATGCAGCCTTCATGGCTAATGTGGGAGCCTGATTAAGAAACCTGGGCCTATAACCCCAACACAGTAGGATTCATATAGGGAACCCAAATAAAGGCCCAAGGTTTGTTAATCAGGTTCCTACACTGTAGGTTGGAGAAATTTATGGTCTGGGGTTTAAGGCTTCAGGGTCTGGAGTTCCGGCACAGGGGTTCTGGGTTTAGTCGGGGCAGGCTTCAAGATTGGCTTTAAGGGTTTGATGGCTTTGGCTAGGGTTAGGGGTTTAGGGTTCGGAACTGACAGGTTTTAAGCTTGGGAGGTGAAGGTTTGCAGATTCAAAACCTTGCTACTGGTACCGCAGGACGACTCGAGCGACAAATGTTGGATGCGGCTTCCGACCTGAACAATCCCTAAGGGTCACTGAGTTGATCTACAGCCTCAACCCTGAACTCTGAATACTGACGCAAGTAGGAACCCTTTCATAGTCTTGTCAGGTGAGTGTCTATCAATCAGGGTTTACTCTGATACTTAGGGTTCAGGGTTTAGGGTTTAGGGTTTACACTGATCCTTTTTCAACTACGGCCCTGAAGACCTTCACCATTATGCCATAAGCGGTTTAGGGGTTTAGGGTTTAGGTACATATGCAGGTGAAAGGTGTGGAAACTACAGTTCTGCTTTAGAGTTTAGGGTATAGGACTTAATGCGGATTTGGCAGACCCCGTACGGACCGCAAATCTCAAAACATTATCCCAACCGCAACACCCGAAATTCCTTCAGACAAGTATCATCTATCTCACAAGCCACGCCCAATGACACTCAAACCCTTTCTAGCTTTTTCACTCTAAAGCTTGTATGCGCATGTTGAACCCCAAACCGCCTAGTAAAGCTACTACGACGAAGCCCAAACCCGATATAAACTCCCTAATCCCTAAACCCCAAAAGGGCCCTAAATCCTGAACCCCTAAACCCCTAATTAAACCCTAAACCCTAAAGGACCCTTAAGGAATCTTGGCATGCCGTGCTTCTCGAAGGACTCCGAAAGGAGACATCAAAGGAGAGCTGGTTCCGAGGGCACAAGAACCCGTAGACGTCAGCATAAGCCCAAAAGTTGGAAGCCCAATAGCCTCGATCCGTCAGAGCAATGTATAGGGAATCGCACCACTACTTGTCCTTAATCCGGTTTCCAACTTTTTGAGGCTTACTATATATCTTTCCAGTGGTGATCTAGCCATAAGTGTCCATGTATCTATATATACATACTTAGGCCTTAAGAGGCTTCCTATAGAGGTACTTTAAGGCAAAATTATATACCGTAGAATGGACTCTTGGGATAGCTGACGGGTTTTCCAGGTGCTTATGTTTGCCAGACTTGGGGACTGAGCAAGCAAGCTTGGTTTAGGGTTCAGGGTCACAGTTGGGTGGTTGTCAAAATTATGGCTCCTTTTTGGGTACCCTAGATAATAGGCGCCGTATTATAATAGGGACCCAAAAAGGGGCCATAATTTTGACAGCCACCCAGTTGGGGTTTAGGGCACAGGGCTTAGGGGTTTAGGGGTTTAGGGCCTAGGAGTTTCGGAGTTTAGGTGACTAGAGTCTAGGGTCAGCAGTATTTCAGCTGCGGTTACTTACACGTGGTTATGACGGTAGATAGCTCACTGATAATACCACTTACTCAGGTTTCGTGGGTTATTTCTTGACGAAGTACCTTCATTAAGGCTTCTCATGATGATTCGGGCTTACGGCTTACCGAAAAGTATTGAAACTGGGTGCCTTCTTTTCGGTCGTCAACCACGGGTTTCATTGGTGGTTAGGATCCTATGATAAACAGCTGCCAGCCACAAACCGGAACTACAGTAAATCATGCAGGTGAGGTTAAATTTTGGACTGGTTAGACTAGGGTTCAGGGTCTCAGGGTTTGGGGTTAAATTTCAGGGACCGAAACCCTGAATCGTTCCCAACACTCGAAAGCCTTAATCCCAAATCGTTCCCAACACTCTAGGATTTTGGGGCTGTGACCGTCGGGAGCTTGGGTCTTGCTGGGTGGGGTCCTGGCGCGAAGTTCAACTGCCCTCGACACCATCTACCAAGCCTTTGGGCTCATAAGGGTGTTAGACTGGGTCTTTAAGTAACCAGGGAGAAAAAAGTAAAAACTGTTTTTTTGATAATGGCTCCTTTAAGAAAAAAGTATTAAATTATGGTACTCCAAAGCCCAGTAGAACTGTTGTTCCACAGGCAAGGGTTGGGTTTTCGCAAGGTTTCATTAGTCATTAGTGAGGTTTAGGAACATGGTCATTGATGGCAAGCAGTGAAAAGAATCCGTGTCTAAATATCCTCTTCGTGCCTGTGTAGGTATACATACTTGAGGAGCCTGAGCCCCCCCCCTACCTTAATCTACAAGCTCCCTAAACCCGAAACCCCTAAACCCTAAACCCTAAATTCTGAACACTAAACCCATTCGTTGGGATCTGCCACAATCGGACCCAGACCTCCTGCAATGATCGGTGCCACGGCAGCTCCGACTTCGGTCTTCGATCAAGTGCAGAAGGCAACGGCAGATAGGGATTTGGTTTAGAGTTTAGGGTTTATGTGGGAGTTTAGGGTTTAGGGTATATTCTATATGGGAGTTGCCGAAAATGAGGGGTACCTTATCTTGGGGTCCTATTTAGGGCTTAATTTAGATTAGGCTACCCATATAGTTGCCTAAAGACGAAGAAACCCCAGGAACATGAGTAGTGGTTCAAGTATTCCGACGCCTTAATAAACATCTTGGCTTTTGAAGCGTGAGGCCGTAGTGTTTCTGATTTCAGTGCTCCAAGCTGGGATTAGAGCCGCGGGCATAGCCAAACATTGCAGGGTTTGGGGTTTGAATGCCGGGTCGAGGATTCAACTATGTTTCCGAATGTCGAATTCGTTTGCGGTTTAAGGTTTCGGGTTTAGTGCCAGAGGTACTAGTACTACGTGTACTACTATACTGCTGCCGGTGCTTCATGGTAGTGCTAGTATAAGCAGTACTGGCACGAGAACATATGCACATATGCGCACAACAACAAGGTGGCGGCGCGTGCGTCTGCCGCCGTGCGAATTGTATCGTTTATTTTTTGGGCGATTTTTTAGCTTGAAAACCCTGAGTTTTGTGTGGTTTTCGTCAACAAGACGATGTTTCGGATTTTGTGTTTTCCATAATTGTTGTGTCTTGTTTTTTTGGTTACTTTTTTTGCGAAATTGTCGCAAATACCATGTTTTCTTCGTCTTTTATGTTTGATGATTTTGGGGGGCTAGTTGCGAAGTTGTTGTTTGGAAAGCTTCAAAAAGTCGAGGTTTTTGCATGCTTGACGTTTCAAAAGTGCAGCAACAAGAAGCGGCAACAAGGGCTTCACAGAGCAACCGGCAGCGTTTGAGAAGTAACGCAACACAAGAAACAGAAGACACAAGACTGCATTCATCAAACACTTCGCCCCCCCCCCCCCCATCTCGAAGGACACGGGTGTAGGACGTTCAACGTAGTCTCNCCCCGCAACCCCGGACAGAGCTGAAAGACAAATGCAAGTCTAGGCTGGCATGTGCAAAGAGCAAAAAAACACCACAAAAACCGATGCGAAATGTGACACACACACACACGCACACACAGGAAAACACCGAAAAAAACGATGCGAAATGGAGAGCTCAGCACTTTTTGTACAGTGTAGCCCGCCGGCTGTCGCATTTTTTGCTAGAAAACACCGCAAAAACCGATGCGTAAATTCAATTCCGGGTGAGCAAAGTGCCAAAACTCGAGTTTCAGCACATGGCAGCAAAGAAATCGCACCGCCCCGCGCGGCGGCAGACGCACGCGCTGCCAACAACAGCAACGACGACGACTCCGACACGCACTGCTACTCCTGCTGCTGCTCGAACTCCTACTCCTGCTCCTACTCCTTCTCCTGCTCCTTTTGCTCCTCCTGCTGCTGCTGCTGCTGTTAATCTTTGTGTGGGAGCTAAGCTAGTTCTGATTAACTAAGCCCAAATTCGAGGATGCTGGTTTCCCTGGCCCACGCACCCGCTGCTCCCAAGCACCTGGTCTTCATGAGTCCCGGGGGAGCCCACTACACTGTTCATCCAGGACAATTTCCTAGACAACAACAAGAAGCCCTGTATGGTGAGGTAGGTTCCAGAATTGGCCCAAGACCATAAGAGCTTCGATCTCTATTGCTTTTTTAAACCCTGATAAATATATATATATATATATATACACACACATACATACATAAATACATATATATATATATATGTATATATATATAGTGTAGATGTACATACCGAGCGAGAGAGAGGGAGAGAAAGATAGAGAGAGAGAGAGGGAGAGAGATAGAGAGATAGAGAGAGAGCGAGAGAGCGACAGAGACGAGGCAGGGTATGGCTCTTGGGCCCGAAAGCCTTCAACATGTCAGTTTTTTGGAGTGCTATACGGGAAAACCGAAACTTCGGGATCGGAAAACTAAGAACTATGGAGTGAACTTCGGTTGAACCATATACCCTGCAGTGGTGAGTCTAGACCATGCACCCTCGGTTGTAAATCCGAAAACTCCACTGCTGAGCCACCGAGCCGGCGGTTGCTTCATCCCCTGAAGATCCTCCTTATCAAAACACGGAGAAACCCGTGTGGTACCTTACCAAAGTCTCTGTAAGCTCAGGTTCACGCCAAATGCCCTAAAAAAACCCTGGCCGTAAACCCAACTCAAACTCCAGAACCGTTGAACCATAAACCCTACTTATTCTAAACCCCTATGTAGTTTACGGAATTAAACCCTACACCCTAAACCTCTGCTTAAAAGCCATGTAGGGCCCTGACTAGTATCCACGGCCCTAATATTCGAATCCGATGTTATACAGTCCTTCTTGCGGGAGGATTCATCAATCAGTGGTCTATGTCCTCATTAAGCCTTCAATCCTAAACTCTAACCTAGAACCTTTGCAAATCTTTCAACCCTGAACAGGAGTATTGAGCTCCCTGGGCACAGGTCTTGCATAGGTCGGAAGGTGCAGGTTTCTCGAGGCTGAGCTCATCGGAGCCTCCCGCCGGGATTTCTTCGCTTAAGACTTTTGTAAAGTTTTATGCAAGTTCTCTACAGCTTTGTGGGAATCTGTAAGGGTGTCATAGGCCTTTGCTGGTCCTAGTGATGTGTTTATTATAAGGGCCATACATATAGGTTTTACATCGGGGCCAAATACGTGGAAAAGGAATTTCGGATATTGGGCTGCGTTGCGGCATAGTTATATATATATATATATAGGGAGTTTCCGATTATAGGAACTCCCATATAGGGAAGTGTGACTTGAAGAACCAATATGATATTTATGTCTGAGGAACAGGATTCAATTTATTCCAAAGGGGGGAGAGGGGCGTGTTACTTACTGGCCGTTTTGGGGGTTTAGGGCTTGGCTTGGAGGGTTTGGATAGTGCGGTCTCAGGACCTATGCCGGTTGTAGATAGGTGGCATGTGATTTTTGCAGGCCTTGATGGAGGGCTGCATAAGTAGCTTGAGGGTTTGAGGCTGAGGCTTAAGGGCTTGGGGTTTGGGTTCTGAGATTTCGGTTGGAGGGTCCAGGTCATAAGCTTGGTGGTTCATCTCATGCGCCTGGAACTTGTAAACTTATAAGGTAGCAAGCTGCATCCAGCCTTCCAGCCCCCCTCCCCCCCTCCCGCCCTTCAACTTCGAAATCCAAAGCCCATAAACTTTAAACCCTAAATCCCTCAACCCTTAACCCGGACCGGAAATTCCTAAACCCTCCAATCTTCTCGTGACAGCCGAGAAAAAGGCCGGTGCTCCCGTGCGGCCACATTTCATCATGTCTGTCAGGTTTAGGGCTCAAGGTGTTGGGGTCTGGGGCATCTCTAAACTCAGTCCCCCTCCCTCAATAAAATACCTGAAATCCAAGCCCAAAGGTGCAAAGCAGGGTAATAAAGGGGCCTTGGTGATTAGACTAGGGTTTTTGGGGCCCATTATACTATACTTATAACAAGGAACCCCCAAAATAGCATTGGTAATTATTTAGGCCCCAATATCTGGGCTTTTAAGCAACCAGGGAGAAAAAAGTATAAACTTGTTTTCCATCATGGTTCCTTTAAGAAAAAAGTATTAAAGTATGGTACTCCCAAGCCCAGGCTATGGTGAGAAACCTCGCTTGCGCCACGGCTTTGTGAGGCTGATGCCCCGGAATCCAGCCAACGTTTTGAGCCCGTGCGCCAACTTTCCGACTTCGCTGTCTGGGGGCTTAGGGATTCCGCACCTAGCTTCGGGTTTGGGGTTTAGTGTTCAGGGTTTCGGGATATGTACTTCAGCTCCGACGTTCAGCCCGAGAAAAGCACCCATGGCCGCCGTGCTGTCCAATAACCCATCGAACAGCATGCCATCCAGAATCTGCTAAACCTATACACCTCACCAACCGAACAAAACCAGCCTAAAGCCCAAGACAGCACTCAATTCCTAAATCTACACCCTCAACACCCGGAGAAGGTCCCCTGCCCTACACCCTGAGTTCTAAGACCTCGGTTTCATAGAGACCAGAGAGCCCAAGACGCCTTGAAACAGGCATGGCGGAAAACAAAACAGCTCTAGAAGGGATCCCAGAGGAGTTCTTCAAATTCATCCAAACAGGGCTCTATACTGGAGGCACAAGCGCACTGCACGGTTTCTATTTCTATTCAGTCTAGTCTATACTTGTTCCCGTGCTATGATGTAAGGGGTTATGCTTCATTCTGGTATGTTTGGACTCTCTGGGACGCCTCAAAGCCAAACCCTAAACCCTGAAGCCCTCAACCCTAACTCAAATTCACTACCACGTTCTGACTCGCAACCATGAAAACCCAAAGTCCTCAACCCCGAAACCCGCACCGGGAACAGAACAACCGCACTGACTGAGGCTTCATGGGTTTTGGGTTTAGCTTAGCTTCTTTCTGTAGAGAGGTTGGGTTTTAGCAGGCGCCTTTTCGATCACAAACCATGATAAGGAGGTCGCCAAAGCCCCAAAACCCCAACCCCAAATCCCGCAACCCTAAACCCAAACTCCTAAAGCCCAAAGCCCCAAACCCAAACCCCTAAACCCAAACTCCTAAACCCAAGCCCCAAACCCCAACCCCTAAGCCCTAAACCCAAACCCCCAAAGCCCCAAACCCTGTAACCCTAGGACAAGTTTGGAACTGAACCCGGGATCCCAAATCCCCTGACTCAATGTCGAGTTTAGTGCAGAGGTCGGAGTTATGAAGGCCCCTATATCCCATATAGTAGCCCTTACAGAACCCTTTAAAGGAACCCTGTTCTAATTTTTAATGCACCGAAACTGAATAGAATGGCTACCCAAAACCCTGACCCTTTTTAAGGACCCCTTTGAAGGAACCCCTATTCTAATCATAGAACCCTTATAGCGTCCCTTATAGATCCTCTAATAGTAACCTTTAAAGGACCCCTTTACAGGAACCTTATTCTAATCATTGAAAGGACCCCTCTGTTACCCGCCTTCGCGGGGGCATCGGGAGCTACCCGGCTGGGCCCACTAGACACAACCTCGATCGTGGCAGAGGGCTTAATGTAGGGGCCTTAACAATTAGAATCGGGTTCCTTTAAAGGGGTCCTTTAAAGGTTACTATAAGGGGATCTTTAAGGGATACTATATATAAGGGTACTATAATGTAGGGGCCTTAATAATTCTAATAGGGTTTCGGGGGTTCCTTATTATATACATAACCCCAAACCCTATTCTAATTTTTACGGCCCTTATATTACAGGGTTTTGGGCTTTTTGCTTAGGGTTTAGGATTTAGGGTTTAGGGCATACATAGGAGGGACGGGTGACCTAGACCGAAGAGTAACCTAGGAACAAAAAGGGTTCCCTTTTTCGTTGAAAGGGGCTTATAACGGAACCTGAACCCTTAACAGGGAATAACGGCCTACTCTGGGTGCTAGTTACAGGGATTAGGGTTTTTGCTTAGGGTTTAGGGTTTAGGGCTTACATAGAAGGGCTCGGTGAAGTGAAATAAAACATGGAGAACGTGTGCGGGGTGTGGAGCTTAAGGGCTGGTACCAAGGTTCCAGTTCCCTTTTTTTGGAGCCTAGCTTTGGCCACGAGGAGAAGGGCGTCTCAGTGGCGGAAGTAAACCCCCGTAACGGATCCGGATCGGGGTTTAGGCTTTAGGCTTTAGGGTTTTGGGTTTAGGGCTTAGGGTTTTTTGAGGTGCGACATCGAGGATCGAAAACTATACCCCAATGGTCCAAGTACCTAATAATCAAAAACTCTCCAAAATACTAACCTACATAACTACTACACTAAACCCAAGTACCTTATTATTTGGTCCTTTGGACCCTTGGGGATGTGGCTTTCGTGTGAAAGCTTCCTGCAACACTCAGGCAACCAGCGCCAAGAGGGACTGGTAACCAGGTATATCCGTGGCTTCCTACATAATCGCAGCGCTCAGCCGAGGGCTGTTGCTAACATACCCACTGACCCACTTAGTCAATTGCGGCTTTTGGCGACAACTTGGAGGTTCATGGGTAGTTATAAGTGGGGATATATGTCCCCTAAGAAGGCTTATAAGTATAGTTATCCTACTTATAACCCTAATTATAACTACCCATGAACCTCCAAGAAGGCTTGCACAGAAAGTCATGCAAAACTTTGGCTGTCCCTACGGTCAACCGCAGACCTGAAGGATACTGTCAATCGAAGATTTGCCTGGAGCAGTAGAACGAGAGGATCAAGCGCACTGATAACATGTATCATAAGAACAAACCCAGAGGCTCCACATGTAGTACCATTATGGAACCATGCAGGTCCCTA
The DNA here is from genome assembly GCA_003297005.1 of Symbiodinium sp. clade A Y106. Classification (NCBI taxonomy): domain Eukaryota; class Dinophyceae; order Suessiales; family Symbiodiniaceae; genus Symbiodinium; species Symbiodinium sp. clade A. The sequence continues at coordinate 143,181 of BGNK01000527.1, forward strand.
AAACCATAATAAGAATGGTAATTTGGGACCTAATTCCATAACGGTAGTATATATGGAGCCTCTAGGAAAAGCAACAACTATAGACAGTCTAGTTGCAGTCGTATTGGAACACGGGGCCGGCCTCCGGTGAAGAGAGGCAATGCAAGCAACGCTGGCATGAGTGAAAGACGATGTGAACAGTTGCATGCGTAAGAAGCCCCAAACCTCAAATCTGAAACAGTCAAGCCCTAAATTACTAAAACCCAAATCCTAAAACCAGAAAGCCTGAATCCTGCGCAGGTTTCAACACGCCACTGCCACAACAAAGAACATAACTAAATGGCGTGGCAGCAACTGTCCGAAGTGCAATGATACCGCTCAGGGTTTCAGGGCTGGCCGTTTCGGTCTTCGTGCCACACACACACACACACCGCATCAGGTGTAACAGTATTGGCAGTATATGCAGCCGACGACGACAGCAGCCCTCTCAACCGCTGCAGTATCTGCAAAGAACGGAAAGACAAACGAGGAAGCACCACAGACATCGATACACTACCACAGAGCGGACCAACAAAGTACATGGTGAAGCCAACCCTAGAGAATCACCCTATGCTCAAAAAAGGAACCGTAGAAGCACCCGTGTAACACTTAGTTAACATCGAATCCTCAATCCTGAAGCTCCGTATCACCGAATTTCGGCCAGGTCTCACTAGCCCTTCAAAGCGCGCCGAAACTTCTTGAGAATCTCTTTCTTTGTCATGGGATGAGGGAAGTGGCAATATTCACCTGAGACGGGGTTGCTTACCCGAGACCCTAACCCTTAAACCATGAACCTTAAGTCCTTCCATTATATTATATACCCCAAACCTGACAAACCAAATCCTCGAATTTCTGGTTTGAGGGCACCGAGGTGCCGGATGCGCCCGCTTCAGGGTAACGGTACAAATATAGGTTGGGTACTGTACCCCTACAGTAAATTAGCAGTCCCTTATCACGGCACAAGTAACGGCATTATCATTATACATCTAATTTCTATAGGGTTTAGGTTGGTTGGTTGGTCTTCAGCAAGTTCTGATATTGATTCGAGTCGTTCTAAAGGTGGCGACGACCAAATTAGGCCAGCAATGAAAATGCGAACTCTGAGCACTAAAGCCCCAAATGACAGCCGGTGTCGGACAAAAGAGGAATTCAAAAATTGGTCTCTGAACCTGGACCCCGGAACCCGAGCCGAATAAGGCCCGGCGATCCGAGCTGAAAGCGTAACTGACAGCAATACCAACAACCACCACGAACAAACAAAGAACAAGCAACAACAACACCACCACCAACAACAACGACAAGAACAACAACCACAACAACACCAACAACAACCACGTCCACCGTCACCACCCACAACAACAACAACACCAACACCAACATCAGCAATAGCACCACCACCACCGCCACCACCACCACCACCACCAACAACAACAACAACCACAACAACAACAGCAACAGCAGCAGCAGCAGCAACAGCAACAGCAACAGCAACAGCAACAGCAACGGCAGCAACAACAACAACAATAACATCAACGTCAGCATCAAAACCACCACCAACAACAATAGCAACAGCAACAGAACCAAGCGCAACCATAACTGCCGCAGTAACTAGGACGACCACAACGGCAACGACAACACGACTGCAACACTAATGACAATGACGACGAGGATGACCAACACTACAAAACACAAGCAGCAATGACGTCGACGACGACCGCAACGACGACGAACAGAAGCAATGACCACCACTGGTAGTAAGATGAAGGCCACCACTTGCCCTGCATAGAATACCTCCGAAGCAAACGATAGCTCCTAAAACCCAGCAGCCTGTAGATTTCCACAGTCGGGACAAAATCTACGCAGATTCTAGCAGCCCTCCGAAACCCAGTGGACACTTACATCGAAAACACCTAGGTTGACAGCGAGAGGAGTATGAACTCAAACTCCTAAACCTAATCCCAACATCCCATGCGCCCGCGCCGAAACCCCAGACCTCAAAACCCCTGCAACACCCACCCACCCCCCCCCAAATGAACAACCCCTGAAGCCCAACCCTAAAACCAAGGGACATCGAGCGCCGGCGCTGCAAGCGGCAGATGTCGTATTGCCCGAGGATTTCAATGAGAAAAAAACCTGAAGTTTAGGCTGTAGAGTTAGGAATTGGGGTCGAAGTTTAGGGCCTCAGAGGTACGGGAGGATTCGAGAGGTACAAAGGACATTGGCATGCTTAGGGTGCAGGGTTGTAGGATTTGCTCAGGTTCTTCATGGGAGTTGTATATGGCTTTAAGGGCTCAAGGTTCAGGATGTGCTTCAGGCATTCAGGATCTAGGGCTGCGGCTTGGGTTGCAAGGTTAGGGGTGATGTATATTTCAATACTGCTATTCATAGAGTCCTAGAGAAAGATACCCAAATCTAGGTTCAGCAATAGGACAACAAGGGATTTCACCAGCTGCAGGAAATGTGAGAACCAAACGGGAACCACCAGAACACCAAGGCAAAACATCAAAGCAGCGAGGGCATATACGGAACTCAACAACGGAATTGCATGGACAAAAAACACAGAAAGATAGAAACAGTCAACAAGATATAAAACTGAGAAAAGCTTGTGAGACAAGGACCAACAACCATGAACACCGTGATAACACATCATATCACAATTAACAACTCAAGGCAGGTCAGGGGATGCCAAGTTCCTGTGTTGCTTCCAATGTTTCTTCTGAGCTTCCTGTTGGCACTTCAAGCATTCCTAGATTATCAAATGCTTGTTCTTGTTTCCAAAATCTCTCTGTATTATGTACACCCTAAACCCCAGGTTTGTCGATGGGTGTTCTGCTTTAGTCCTAGGGTCTTCCCGTTTTTTCTTCTCTTGTTTTCCCCATGCACTGATTGTGGGTGTCACAGTTGCTTCCTGCCTGCTCCCAGTTAACAACATTTCTGTATCTTCCTAGTATTCTGAATTATACTGTGATTTCGATATGCGGCTTTGACTAGAGTTCGCACAAGATATGTGTGCGACATAAGTTTAGGGGTTTAGGTTCGTTTAGATTCAAAGTCTTTAAGTCTCAGGCTTTGGGGATGAAAGGTGAGCCGCAATAAACCCAAAACCCAAAACCCTAAAACCCTAAACCCTAAACCCTAAAACCCTAAACCCTAAACCCTAAAACCCTAAACCCTAAACCGGCTTTAGGGGATCGGGCTTAGAGTCTAGGGGCTACCCATAGGCTCCATAGTAGCTCCTTTTTGGGATTACCTTATAGGGTTCTAAATATGAGCCCCCAAAAAGGAACTACTATGGAGCCTATGGGTAAGGTTTAGGGTTTTATGGTGGAGGCCTCAAATATTAGAATAGGGAATTTTGGTCTATATCTTAAATCCTCATAAGCATCACTGGCAACTACTTCGGCCTCTTGTTGCTGGGAACCGAGTCTATGTAGCCCTAACCCCTAAACCCCTAAACCCTAAACCCCTAAACCCCTAAACCCTGAACCCCATAAACCCCTAAACCCGTCTATGTAGCAACTCAACCGGCGAGGGCATATTGGGCTGCCTCAGAACCCGCAGCTGGAACTGGGCTTTTTTGGGTTTAGGGTTTAGGGTTTAAGGTGTAGGTTGTAGAGGGCCTGGTTCTCGTTTGGAGCGTGGTGGCCAAAGCCACCTTACTTATAACCCTGCCAATGTTCCTTAAAACCCACCAAGTAAGTTTAGCATCCGTTGACTCCAAGGACCCTGAACCCTCCAGTCTGCAAGCCGTTATCAAGCAACTGCAACTCCAGGCAAACGCCTAATCCGGAAGAAACGAATCGCAAACCCCAAAAACGCAAACCTGTAAGCCCTAATGCAAACTACCAACCCTTCTCAAGTCTACTCTAGAAGGCCTACAACCATGGAAGTCTGAACCCTAACGCCCAGACTCCAAACGTATAAACAAACAAATCAAAGTTCGAAAACCTTTTACACCCTCGACTGCAAATCATGAGCCCCACAACCCTCTAAAATCATAAACCGACTGGTGAAGCTCAAGGAGCACAGGGTGCGCATCCATGCGGATGCTTTGAACTGCCTCGACAATTTTCCGTCGTACGACAAGGACGGAATAGTCGTAGCATTATTGCTCAAGGTTCGACTCCTTCTTTGTGAGGGTACAAACCACATGACGTAGGGTTCAGAATTAAGGGTGTGGGCATTCGGGGTTTCGCAGGAACAAGTGCAGCTTTCAGGGCAACTCCGACGAAATTTGAACATAGCTGCTTACTACTATCTCAATGATTTAGGACACCTCGGAATGTCCAGTCTTCAGTATCCCTATAGTTCGCTAGACACATTCGCCGAAGCCGATCAGATCTGCACCTTCCTCTGTTACAGGACCTAACAGGACCTAAAAACCGTTGCAGTCGTAGAAGTAACAGTAGCAATAGCAGCGGTAGTACTAGTAGTACTAGCAGTAGCAGCAATCGCAGTCGCAGTCGCAGTCGCAGTGGCAGTGGCAGTGGCAGTCGCAGTAGCAGGAGCAGTAGTAGTCGTTGTAGTAGTAGCGGTAGTAGTAGTAGTAGTAGCAGCAGTAGTAGTAGTAGGAGTCGCAATAGTAGTAGTACTAGTAGTAGTTGTGGTAGTAGTAGTAGTAGTAGTCGTAGTAGTAGTCGTCGTCGTAGTAGTAGTAGTAATAGTAGTAGTAGTAGTAGTAGCAGTCGTAGTAGCAGTCGTAGTAGTAGTAGTAGTGGTAGTAGCAGTCGTAGTAGTAGTAGTAGTAGTAGTAGTAGTAGTAGTAAGAGGAGTAGTCGTAGTTGTAGTAGTAGTGGTAGTAGCAGGAGCAGTAGTAGTAGTAGTAGTAGTAGCAGCAGGAGTAGTAGTAGTAGTAGTTGTTGTCGTCGTAATAGTAGTAGTCGTAGTAGTAGTAGTAGAAGTAGTAGTAGTAGTAGTAGTAGTAGTAGTAGTAGTGGTAGTAGTAGTAGTAGTGGTAGTAAAAGTGGTAGTAGTGGTAGTAGTAGTAGGTAGTAGCAGTAGTAGTAGAAGTCGCAGTGGTAGTGGTAGTGGTAATTATAGTGGTAGTGGTAGTGCTAGTGGTAGTGGCAGTGGCAGCAGTAGCGGTAGTGGTAGCAGTAGTCGTCGTGGTGGTGGTGGAAGTGGTAGCGGTAGTGGGCTTTTGCTATTGTCTTCGTCATCGTCGTCGTCGGCGTTGCTGATGCTGCTATTGGTGCTGCTGCTGCTGCTGTTGCTGTTGTTGTTGTTGTTGCTGTTGTTGCTCTTGTTGTTGTTGATGCTGGTGTTGTATTTTTGCTATTGTTGTTGTTGTTGCCGCTGCTGCCTGCTGCTCCTGTGGCAGTACCAGTAGTAGTAGTCGTCGTCGTCGCCGTCGTCCTGCAACGGTATGACCCTGAACCCTACTCTAGTTCTTAAGGTCGGTCGGTAAATAAAGGAGTTCTATGGGAGTTTCCGGTCTTCGGTCCATGCCCTCTGAGGCCATCATCCGAACCCGCATTTTGCGGGATCAGCCCGGCCGGGGCAAATGCTGTCTGTGCCCGCGCTCGCAGCTGGGCGGACAAGATAGCGATCGTGTCCCTGACGAAGGACATCACCTTCGGCTTCGGGGTCCTGCCCAGCAGCTCTTGGTGCGACCCTTCCTTTGACAAGGTGAGACCCACCTTGTCCTTTGGTGCTCATGTGTGCGAGGGGTGCAAGCACCACAAAGCCTCAAAGCCCGGTAAACCCTGAACCCTGAGACAAATGAAACGCAAAGTTATGTTGTTCATATTGGTGGAAAAAAACAAGGACTATCCAAGAATACTCGGGCTCTAAGGTTCTTTGTTGTAACTATACTATACTCTACGAACCCCGAACACCTTTGGAATTATAGAGCTTCGGTGCCACAGGTAGACCCTGAAGATCCAGCACAGACCCGCGGGGCCTGGCGACGGGAGTCGCTTATCTGTCATCTGAGAGCCTCGGCTGAGCTGTCCGTGTTCGGATGATATGTTCCGATGGTCATGAAATGCCTTACGTCATAGTGCGGGCCCTTACCCCTTAGTGAAGGATTATGATCTATGTTAAGTTGTATTCGGGGCACTCACCACTCTTCCTACCTCAATAAAGGGGTCTCATGTCAGGGACATGGGACATAGTACTGTAAGAGTCTCCAGGTTTGAGGGGACCAAGCAAAACTGAACTACAAACCCTACTCAGACCCTCCTTCGTAACCCTCAAGCCTGAATCGAACACAAAAGCCTCACCAATTGGACTGGGATTTTGGAGTGCACTGTACTATGCTCTACTCGACTCAACTCTACTATACCACACCACATAATTGCGGGGAGCCCGCGGGCTCAGGAATGATGTTCCAGTTCATGACTGTAACTACTAGTTACGGGCTGTATGGAAGTTTCCGAAAATTAGGGGTACCTTATTTGGGGGTCCTTATAATAGGGATCCTACTATTTAGGTTACGGGTTGAGGGTTTAGGGTTTACTAGTTAAAATACACGAAGGCACCCGAAAAAATGAATGGTATTGTGTAGTTTTCTATATTACCGCTGGCCAGCTGAAGTTCCATCGCGAGACTTCTGACAGCTGGACCCAGAGCCCTGCAGCTACGGTTTCAGGACAAGGGCATGGGGCTTTAGGGTTTTCGGGCTTCAACCAGAGAAAATTGGAGCATTGGTGTCACCCGACCCTGGTGAAAGCCTAGAACACTGGGAAAAAGGCAGTGTCATTATGTACGGCCTCAACTACGATGCACGCATGACCATCAAACACAAAGGCTATCCCCCAACACAGACCAGAAGCAACCCTAAACCCTAAACGCTAGACCTTTACAACCCCAGTTAAGCCCCAGACTCGACCATGCGGCCATTGCGCAACAAGGGCTCAAAATGTGGTACCAAAGGAACCTGGAAAGCACCAAACTGGTCTAAGATGGCTCCTAAGAGCTTGAGGGCCGCAAACCTCTAAATCCTAAAATGCTCAAAACCCTAAAGTCCAAAACCTGCGACCCTAAAACCTTAAATCCCAAGAGGATCATCCAGAGAGCCTTTCCTAAACCCCTCAACCCCTACATAAACCCTAAACCCCCAAACCCCTAAACCCCTATGGCCCTAAACCCTAAAAGCCTAAGAAGGTCATCCAGAGAGCCTTTCTCCACAGCAGTTGGGAGCTTGACTTCAGTCTTCACTTCCGACTCCTTAAGTCGCCACTTCTCACCTCAAGAGGCTAGGGTTTAGGGTTTAGGGGTTTTGGGTTTAGGGCTTCGGGCTTAGGGTTTAGGGGTATAGGGCTTAGGGTTTGCTTTCAGGGTTTTTAAGGTTTAGGGCTTAGGGTTGAGGCCACTTTCCAACTCAGCGGGACTCTATAGTCCAGGGGCCCTGTCGATTAGCGTAGGGCTTCTTCAAGGGCTCCTTCAAAGGGTTCTATACGGGGTGTCCTTGGCAATGAGAGTAGGCCTTTGCTAGACAGTTTCAATACTAAACATAGTAAGCGCGTTCGCTAAAAATGAGCCTTATCAGGGAATGTCGTTACGAAGTCGTCAGACCTCTAATTTATCAGATTTTTCACAGCTCTCCAGGCTTATTTGAAACAGAGCTTTCTAACGTTTGTCGAGGAATCCACAAGAGTTTATCGCCGAACAGGCTTTGTCGGCCTAGAGGCTTCAGCTTTTGCGGGATTAGGACTGTTGGTGTGGGGTATCCCTTTCTTGTAGCCGAGGGGATACTAATCAGGGGTCGACAGAATGAAGGAAGAGGCACTCCAAACACATAAACCCAACCCCACAATTTTGAACCGCCCACTAAGACAAAACAAACACGACAAGCTCAACGCCCAACGACTTGAAGCTTTCGGGTTTGGAGTTAACAAAGGATGCTGTCCCAGACCTGGGCCCTGAAAGACCACTTCACGTAAGAACTCTACAGCCAGTGGATTCCAGAAAACCTCTGCTCAACTCTGTCTGTTTATCTAAGCCCCAACTGCCAAGCCCTTCAACCCTAAACTCAAAGCCCTAAACCGCTCTGTACTGCTCTTTCACTCCATCCGTTTTCATTATTTGCCGCAATCGTGTGATCGATGTGTGGTAGATGCTTTCTGCATGCGGCATAGATGCCTCCACCGGAACCTCTGGGATAGCAGAATCCTCCAGACCACGTGTCTTCGTGTCCATCGCTTCAACCACTGTCAAGGAACGCTTCTCGTGCAGTGGCCACTTTTTCGACTCTGTGCCCAATACACCCAGCTGCCAAACCGTAAACCCGAAGCCTAAGGCTCGCTTGAAGGATCAGGGGATTGAGCAAGTAGGGTTGTAGCTCAAGCAATGTTTTTATCTACCTATACCCCGACAAAGGCACTTATGACTTTAAGAGCTTGCTTACTGAGTCCCTGCATATACCCTAGGAAGCCCTGTAAGCCCTACAAACCCCGTGAGCCCTATAAACCCAAATATTACGCGCCTGGCTCCCTGAGCCGATCCTCCTCCAAAGAGTCGAGATCACCTCACTTAGGGCTTAGGGCCCTTAACCTTAAACCCTAAACCCTTACACCCCAAACCCTGAAGTTTAGTTCAGAGCTCACTTCTCTGGCTACAAGAATAGTCTGTTGTTTCTTTCTTTGTAAGGCCTGGTCTACGTTATAAAAACCTTCGATGTCTTCTTTGTTTAAGGGCTGTTTGCATTTTGTATATATATATATAACTATATACAAGTATGTACATACATGCACACAGATATGCATATATAGGTTAGTTCTAGTTACAACTGTAAATACATACATACATACATACATACATACATACTAACATAGGTACATAAGGAGGTGCAGACATGCATACATACATAGGTGCATACATACATACGTACATGCATACATTCAGTATTCATGCATTTGTTGGTACCTTGCTTTACTCATTCATCTGTTTGATTTACTTACGCATGTTTGTCGAGGGCCCGCATTGCTTCGATGGGCTTTCTGGGTCGTAGTTGTTCGATGTATCTTTCTGGAGTGCCGGGGTTTGGGCTTCTGGCTTCTTGATCTTGTAAATGACAAGCGGTTTATGCATAAAGTGTGGGAAATATGTTGCATCTATTACTCTCTTGCATGTGTCTCGCTTTACAAGGTCTGCAATGAGACTCTGTCGACAATCATCGATTGCTATGCTCTCCTGTTGGGACGAGTCTTGTTCTTCATGGCTGCTGGGCTTGGGGATCTAGGCATGCGAGGCCTTCAACCTACAATCCATTCTTGCACCTGCAGGGCACAAGTAGGTAACGACACGCAGAGGCCGCAGAGATGCTTGCAAGGGCCCGGAGTTTAGAGACTAAAAGTTATGGGTTCAGTTCTTATAGGGCGTAGATGAGCTGATACATTTGTACGTCCTGCGCATTGTTGCTGGGTACGCCTCTAGGGTGCGACACCGCGAATGCTTCACGCCTGCGACTTGAAACCCCATGCTCGAAGTCCAAATCGCAAAACTTAACATACTTTACAGCCGATTTCCATGTCGTACCCACGCGACTAATGCTAACAACAAAGCCATACTAATTAATTACAGAAACATCACACTTCTGACGACGATAGTCGTTGCAAGCGCCTTACATGGTGTTGCTGTCATTGTTTCGAGTCTCAGTTCTTTGCAACAGAACCACCATAAATTTACAATTTGAGATCTGACAGCCAACGCCAGCAAGTAAGCAAGCCTCCGCCTGTCGTTGGTAGATCCTAAACACTGAATATAGCCTACATCCCACACCCTACACTCCCTAAATCTGAAACTCTGAACCATAAACTGGAAAGCTGGAATCACCAAACCCTAAACCCTAAGAACCCTAAACCTCTCTTACTTATGTATATTTAAACCCTTATGACCTTCACCGGCAAGTGCCAAGAATTCGCCGGCAAGTGCCATGAGTTCGTCGGCAAGTGCCAAGAATTCATGTCGGCAAGTGCCAAGAATTCGCCGGCAAGTGCCAAGAATTCGCCGGCAAGTGCCATGAATTCGTCGGCAAGTGCCAAGAATTCATGTCGGCAAGTGCCAAGAATTCGCCGGCAAGTGCCAAGAATTCGCCGGCAAGTGCCAAGAATTCGCCGGCAAGTGCCATGAATTTATGTCGGGGGAATCCGTCGGCAATGCCATTTCGGCGTTTTTGGCCTTGGCCGACGAATCCGAACCCTAAAATAGTAGTCCGAACCCTAAAATACTAATCCGAACTCTAAAATAATAACCCGAACTTGACCATAGAAAGAATGCAAACCAATAAAAGTTGAATAGAAGCTGTTGAGCTGACTACATGGTTTAACAGTATTTCTTAATGTTGTGGGATACTATGGGTGGGTGGGTGGGTGTTATATCAAACCTTGAAAAAAACAACCTTACTGTAATACTGCTCGATCCGGAGCTGCTGAACCCTAACCCCTAAGAGCCCTAAACCCTAAACCCTAAAAGCCCCAATCCCTAAATCCTAAAACCCCTAATCCCTAGACCCTAAGAACCCCAAGAGCCCCAGCAACTTACCTTTGGTTAGTAGGGAATGGAAGAATGGTAGTAATAGTAGTTGTAATTGTACCCCATTCCTCCATTCCCTACTAACCAAAGGTAAGGCAAGGGGCCTGGTGAGAAATTGGCTCGGTTGTCCTCGTCTTCCGCAATCGTCGGGAGACTCGTGGTCCTGGCGTCTCTTCATGGTTCAAGGGTTTAGGGGTTTAGGGTTTAGGGGTGTAGGGTTGGATTTGGGGGTTTAGGGGTTTAGGGGTTTAAGGGGTTTAGGGTTCAGGGTTTAGGGGTTTAGGGGTTTAGGGGTTTCGGGTTTAGGGGTTTAGGGTCTTCATCTGTCTGACGGGACTTGGGGCGGCGGTGTGGGGATCAGGGTGATGGGAATCAGGGTGCTCAGGCTGTGACTACTAGTGAAACTGTTAGTTTTATGTGCTCTTACCATTAACTACTGGTATTGATTACTGTTAAAATTCTTATTGTGAGCTACTATTATTACTGTTTCTGGTCTTAAGAAAATAGCACGATTACAGTATCGGTTGTGATGACTACTGTTATGATTATTGGTATTATGGTTGCTTTAATCGCTGTCAGAATATTATCAGGGGTGTTCAGGTTTAAGGTTGATGAGTCCCATTTGTTTGGTTTAGGAGGCTCTTTTTTTGCGCACGGGCTTCTCGTACGGTCTGCTACTTTTGTGTTTTTTTGGGGGGGGACACTATGAATTAGGGTCCATTTTCGGGTGTCTATAAGGTTTCTGAAACTTCGATGCTCGACAGTTGCTGTGTGTGTGAGGTTGCGCCAACTAAGTAGGAACGCCTGCCGAAACCTAAACCCCGTCCTGATCCTTACACCCGAAACCGTGGCTTTGAATGAAAACAGTGCAACCTTCAAGCCCCAGAGACCCAAAAGCCACTCCTGCCATGGAAATTGAAGCATATTTCCATACTAACCCAATGCTTCCAGGGACCATAATATTATGGTTTCGTTAAGGGGTCTAGGGCCCTAACTATAAGGTCCCTGGAAGCATATCCGCTTCACATTCGAATGTTTAAGAGGTTACCTCTGTCTTAGTGCTCGGTTTCGACCCTAACCCTAAACCCTAAACTCTAAACCCTAAACCTAAACCCAGGCATCAAATCAAGCAATGTACACACCTGCAGAGCCGACAGCCGAAACCCTAAACCCTGTACCATATTGCCTAAATTGCCTGAACCTCAAACCCTAAACCCGAGTGGGGAACTAAGACAGCTCCCACCTCGACTCGCGGCACGCCGAGGATGTTTTTTCGACCGACGGCATCGGACGGGCTTGCATGGGACCCCAGGGGCGCAAGTTCTTGAAGAGGTAACCGTAAACGCTCAACCCAGATAGGAACCAACCAATAGAGACAGAACAGATCTGCACGCAATCAACAAGATGTAGGTGTATATGCATAAACAGCATTTATCGTGCGTAGATTTCATTCATGTCCTGCATGAATCTCTCATATCTCTCTCACACCTCTGCAGCCCCGGTCCCGGCGCAAAAGGCAGGGAAACATCTTATGATGCCATGATCGACAGCACTTCACTGTACTGAGCCCGAACTGCCATCTGACCTTGACTACCGAAACCACAGTCACAAGTCCAAAAACCCAAAGATGATGATGAACTGGGGGCAATCTTCGAAACATGTGCAGTGCCTTGGCTGCGAGCCGACAGAGGCAGTTTCCGGAGTGTTCTTGAAGAAAAGTTTTTCTTAAACTCTAAACCCTAACCTACAGCCCTAAATTCTAAATGGCCTTGAAGTGGAATAGAACAAACTCATCAACCACGTTGTACTTGAGGCCCGAACATTGCTTTTTGTAGGGTCCCAATATTAAGGAAGATAATAGTAACCGCCAAAAAAGTAGAATCGCAGCTGGGGTCGTTTTTCAGGGCATTACGCAGACTAGGATCCCATAACGCGAAAGTAAGGTAACAAAACGAAGGCCCTGCATTTTAGGGTCTATGTATCCTCAATTGTAGGATCCGTGTAACTTTGTGTGTGTTCAGGCTGGGGGCCAAACACAATCACGGAACCAGTTGACTGAAAATCTGAGGTCAAAAATGACAACACTGACATATTTGTGGAATGTAATGTAAGGTTTAGAGTTGAGGGGCTTTGGGCTTGGGGAGTTAACTCGGCTAGGGTTTCAGCAGGTTGGATGTCAATGAGCGACAGGTTAATCTGCCGATTCAATAGCTTTTTGGAGGTGATCATTGTGGCTGATATATTACGGCACTTGACCCAGAGACGATGTCAGCTACGTAAGGCGATGATCATTCGAGCCTCACCTCGCATGGACATACCCATAGGCTCCATAGTAGTTCCTTTCTGAGGTTCATTTTTAGAATCCTATAAGGTAATCCCAATAAGGAACTACTATGGAGCATATTGGTAGGGGTTCTGATATTGGGACTGGTGTCATTTGGCTGCAGTGATTCTAGAGGTCGTTCTTCAAACTTGAAGTGGTCTTTGGTAACCTACTATGTCCTAAAAACCCCTATCAGCCATGTCCGGGGTATACCTGCCCTGCCTCAGGATCCAACACCGAAACTCCCAAAACTCCTGACTATGGAATACACCTCAACAAAAAAGGGAAAGGATTTCGCACCCGTAATTTCAAGCACATGCCTTGCCTCTGTCTAAAATAAAAGAACTAGACAGCCAGACACCCTCAAAATACAACCTGCACCTTCGAATTGCGAGATGGGTCCCCTCAGCACCCATCAATGTTCTCATGACGCTAAACCCTAAACCCCAAACCTTAAACCCTAAACCTTAAACCCTAAACCCTCAACCATTTTTGGCGTCTCGGGTCCCCGGCCATTTCAACCACGCTCCGCTTGGCGGACAGGTCCGTGATGGTGCGGGTGATCTTCTTTCGAGTGGCCTGAAAGGTTTAAGGTGCTGTTGGGGCCGTCATAATTAGAACAGGGTTCCTTTAAAGGGTTATCATAGCGGGTTCTATAAGGTTACTATAAGGGATACGATAAGGGTCTGGTGTAGGGGCCTTAACAATTAGAATAGTGCCCGAAGCCCTTTCGGTTGCGGGTAGGGCTGAGGGTTTCGGGCTTACGGCTTCGGGTTTGGAATATTTAAAGTTTAGGTTCTTGACTCTAATTTAGGGTCTGAGGTGTTGGGGTCTAGAGGTATAGAGAGTTTCGCGGTGCAGAGAGTGAGCTTCGGGTCTTTATGGGCCCAGACCTAATAACAATATCCCTAAATTAAGGATATACCCTGCATCATATTATGGGTCCTACTATAACTTAAGTCATATTATGGATCCTATAGACTAGAAGTTAAGGTACATTCCTTAATCTAGGGATACTGGAAGGTCTGGGGGTTCAGGCTTTACTGCCAATCAGACTGGGCTTCCAGCAGGGGACTGGCGCTTCACGTTTTCCAGATCGGGACTGACAGTTTTCAAGTTACAGGTCTGTAATTAGGGCGTGAGGAATTAGGGTTTAGCGGTTTAGGTTAGGGGTTAATAAGGGTTTAGGGTTTCAGGGTTTAGGGTGGTTTAAGTTTAGGGCTGCCCTCCGCCTTGTTGACATCGAAGAACTTAAAGTCCATGTTGTCATCGAAGTGGTTCCTCATGGTGGCACGGCTTAGTATAGGAAGGAGCTTTGAGTATCTACCAATACTCTCCCCTTATCGTCGGCTTTGATTTTTGATGGTACTATAATGTAGTATACCGCCCCTCCAAAACCAGCTAATGCCATTATTAAACCCATGTCCGGGCTCGGTTGGCTGGGGTTCATTACAGGTGCTGGCCCTCCGAACTTCCAGAACGTTTACATATCCTAAACAGTAAACCCCCTAATTCTGACCCTGAACCTTACGCGACCCAATACGGGGACCTTAATCATGAGAACAGCGGGAATAATATACTTTAGGCATATTCAGCAAACCTAGGAAATGGTATTGCCAGGTCCTCAGGGTTCTATATAGCAAACAATGAATGCACCACTCATGCGGTTTGGCGAGAATGTTGAGCACGATTGGATAAGGGTTTTCAGTAAGACAAAAACACAGCTTGCCGTCAAAGCCCAAACCCTAAACCCTAAACAGTCCAAAGCAGATCTTGCTCATCTGGGGACTACATCACTATGGCACGGTTAGAACCGGTTTTGCGTTCCTTGATCTCCTTCTTATGTCAGCCCTCGATTGAGGGGTTTAGGGGATACGGCTGATGGACAAAATCCTGCACTACCCATAATAAGGAATATACCATTATTTCCATAGTTTAGGGTACTTAAAGTAATGCAGGATTTTGTCCATCAGCCGTAGGGGTTTAGGGTCCAGTCTCTAAGACTAAAACTCTGAACCTAAATCTTTTAAACCTTAAGCCCCCAAGCCACTAAACCCCCAAAGCCGCAACCGCCAAAAAAAAACAGCCTAAACCCTAACCCCTAAACCCAAAGCTCTAAACCTGAAACCCTAAGCTCTACCTTAACACCAAATAACCTACCTTTTTAAGGGCTTCTAGAGGGAAATCATAATAGGGAACCCAAGAACGGAAGGTTTTATACTTGAAGGGGCAGGGGACTTAGTAAGTAGGTTATAAGTAGAGTTATAGGTGCCCTAAATGGAGTTACCCTAATTATACCCTACTTATAACCAACTTGCTAAGTCCCCTGCCCCTTCAAGTAGGGTCCAGGTGTGGCTTACGCTTTCGCTGGGTGCCTTCCGAACCCGAACCCCCCTTAGGCCTCCCAAAACACGCAACCCCAAACCAAACCCTAGGGATCCAAAGGATCCAAGAATTAGGTACTTGGGTTTAGGATAGTAGTTATGTAGCTCAATATTTAGGAGAATATATGATTATTAAGTAATTGGGTTTAGGATAGTAGTTATGTAGCTCAATATTTAGGAGAATATATGATTATTAGGTAATTGGGTTTAGGATAGCTAGATGAGTATTAGGTACTTGGACCCTTAGGGAAAGGCATGAAGCCCCCAGCCTCTGGTTCTAAGGTTTTGGGGACTGGGGGTTCTTAGCTGTGTGAGGCTTAGGGCGAGGGTTTGGGTTTAGGGTTTAGGGTTTAGGGTCCTACGGTTTGAGGGCTTTCGGGTTTTATTTGGGGGCCTTAGGGTGTTGGCTCTCAATACCCAATTTGACATACGAGTAGACCTATCAGACCAGGATAACAGAACATGATTAAACCTCATGCACCCTATCTTGGTCCAGTGCCTCATTTCAATGAAACTGTCAACCAAAACCCTAAACCCTAAACCCAAAGCTCTAAACCTTAAACCCCAAACCCCTGAAGGACTAAAGACCTCAAACGTCTAAAGGCACAGCGAGAGTCTTCCACACGGTGCCGCTCTTGATGAGCTTGTTCGGCAACTTGCCCTGTCCACTCGACAGTTGGAAGACGTCATCCTTAAGGGGTTACTTTTAAGTCACCAGACTTTGGTGAATACTAATATTACAGTGCTGTATCTCATAGGCCTTAGGATTCAGGGGTTCGTAGTATCTTAGATCAGTAGTCTACATTGTAGTTCCTTGTACGGCTCAACCAGCTTTAAACAAGTTGGCTTGCTAAAAGGTAACACCACAAAGAACTATAATGGAGACTATAGGTACTGTCAAGTTACCATACTTGGGTTACTTCTATGGGTTTATACTCTAACACAGTCAACATAGGGTGGCTGTCTGATCAAGGGTATCCTTGTAGGATTTAGAAGGAGTTTGGCGGACCAGGAAACAGACTGTGGAGCTTGTTCAATGAGGTGGCCTTTCTTCAAGGTCATCGACTTGACGATCGGCGGATCTAGACAGTGGTCGACGCAAAGCTATGATGTGAGGGTGCAGAACATTGAGCCTTTCGGGAATCAGTGCAGGCTGCACTTCAAGGATTGGGGGGAACATGGCACTGGAAACAGTAAGCACAATCACAATAGCTTATCCAACAAAAAGCCAGACCAGAACCGCCTCAACATCTCAGTCACTAGATCCGATCAAGGCCAAACACCTGACTGTCTTTGCGTCTTAGACCATGCATCCACCTGTACAGAACTCCATAGCTTCATTGCTGAAAGTCCCTCCCACTCACAACGTGGATGTTTGTGTTTCCATGTTTAACATCTTTGCGCCCAAAACCATTCGAAACAACATATAGTCAATATAGTTTGTTACGTTTTCATAATATTATAGCCGCCGGAAGCCCTAGATAAATGTCCAATGCAATTGTATTATGCGGCTAGCCTCGGAGCATCTCAAAGACGCCCGACCCGGATCTCTTCGAAATGAATGCATAAGAAACCTGATCAGTCACCGCCGTTCCCTAACAAGGGTTGCACGGGAGATCCTACCATGAAGGCGTCCCCCTCGCGAAAATAAGAGAAGAAAGACCAAAAAAGCGTGAGCTTGGGCCTTATAAACCACTTGTAGGGTCCTTACCCTAAGGGTCCGAGTACCTAATAATCATATACTCTCCTAAATATTGAGCTACATAACTACTATCCTCAACCCAAGTACCTAAGTATTGGGTCCTTTGGACCCTTAGGGTTAGAAAGGGTACATGATCGAACTTCGATTTAAGTTGCCATGACCCTAAACGCTTCAAGTCCAACCCTGGTCGACCCCCAACCTAAGCTTTCTAAGCCCTACTGTAGGGGCCCCTTAAATAGAATAGGGTTTTGGGGCCCATTATACCATAATTGTAATAAGGAACCCCCAAAAAAGTATTGACAATTAATTACTTAAGGCCACTATGGTATCCTGCATAAGCACTGTCTCTGTTCTGCCAGCCTTCACTTCCATGAACAACCTCAGCATGTCGTTGTTGGTCCTGAGCAGGTCATGGGCATCTTTGACAAGGCTTGAAGGCTTAGGGCTCGAAGATCGAAAGTCGCCCTGCGCGGCTTGAGATTTGGGGCCTTGGAGGGGTTGCTGGCTACATCTTTGAGGTCTTGAAGATTTGGGCCAAATGTTATATCCCGGGTTTACCCATGGTGTGCCCGGGGGTGATCGCGAACCGTGGTCCATTGCAGAAACATCCACCTTGTGCCACGGTAAGACCTTCCGCTTATCCCGTAATCTCTATACAAGGGTTTGCAATGATGAACGCAATACTGGAGCTTTTCAACGACAGCTTCCTGCCACTTTCGTCCAGTGCTGCTACTTGGAGAGCTAGGGGAGTCATGACCCGCGGATATGTGCAGAGCGGAGCGAAAATCAGCTGACCATGGCTATATTTTTCGAATAGCGTGGTCCTATGTGCCAAACCTCCTTAAAACACCCCTAAACCCCGAAACCCTGCACCCTCTTAATACCGGCTTCAAGACACCAGTCCCAAGACCACCACGAGTACTTGCAGCAATGACGACTACCAAATCACAGGAAACACTAACTTAGAGAGCTCTGTAGCAGTTTGGGCTTACAACTTATCCTGGCTTCAGAGTTTAAGGCACTGTGTGTGTGTGTTGTATGTGTTGATTTTGGTTTAGGTTTGAGACTTGGGGGTCTTGATGTTGTGGCTCCGTCTCCTTGAAACCCGACATCCTAGCCAAAAGTCTCCGTTCTAGTACCATGTTGGGGCTAGGGTTTAGGGTTTAGGGTTTAAGGTTTAGGGTTTACCTTATAAGATCCGAACTATAAAACTGGTTCAACCATCAAAGGGAACTACAATGGAGCCTACAGGTAGACCCTCAAACTCTACCATCTTAGCTGAGCCGTCGGCTTCCCAGGGAAGAGGATCTTCCCGGTGAAGAGCTCGAAGAGCGTGCAGCCCATGGCGAAAACGTCCAGAGGAAAGGAGTACCTTCCAGGGTTTACCTGTAGCCGAAAAGACCTACCTTTTTAAGGAACTATATGTAGAAATCATAATAAGGAAACCTAAAAAGGTAGGTCTTTTCGGCTACAGGTAGGGTTTATAAAGGGCTTAGGGTTCAGGGTTTAGGGTCCGATTGTAGCGAAATTGACATCGGGCTCCTAAGTGCTAGTGGGAATTGAAAAGCCGCGCATGGCATTTCTGTCGTTTGGAAAGGGATCCCGAAATCCATCTCCTGCGCGCAACGGATCTCGATCTTGGCAACTGGGCTGATTGCAACGGGATGGGGTATAGATGAACATGTTGATGCCGTGGACCATGATGGTTCCTATGATGGTGGCTTCGGTTGGGCCGGGCAAGGAGGAGGAGGAGGCGCAGGACGAGGACGATGATGGCGTTGAATTTTGCTGCAACTGCGGCTATGCTGAATCTGGTGACATCTGCATTGTAATGATGATCGTGATGCTTTCGAGATAGTAGACTCCGGCGAAGCCCGTAGGCATTGAGCCGTAGGCAACGAAACACGCAAATCCCAACCCAGGAATCCGAAACCCCGAGCTTAAATGACACACACTCAACGCCCCAGGTCATGCAAAGTTGTGCTGAGCTCACTTCGCCGCCAAGACGATCTCCGGTGCCCGGTAGAAGCGGCTGACAAGGTACGGCGTGGGCTCTACCTGTCCCAGGAGGTAGGGTTTTTGCGGTTTAAGATCCATTATAGGTGCTTGCCGTTCTAGGGTATGGAATCTGGGTTTAATTTAGGGCTCGGTGAAGGCGTCCTACATTCGAGCTTTAGCCGACGTGGGTGTGGGCTCTGCCTGAATGACTCCACCCTTGAATTCCCATCCTGCAAGTACTGTCCCACTTTCTTGTAATTTCTAGCTTCATGGATTGGTGGAGTCGCACCTGCACGTTAGACCGTTTGCTGAAGTACTCTTAAGGGGCTACTGCGGAACGGGATCTGGGGTCAAGGAATCGATGCTTTGTGGCACCAGGCCAGTAACCGCTGCATTCGGGATCAAGTTTCAGGTATGCAGCAGCGTAAGGTGTAGTGTCCAAGCATTGTTGTCTGGCTACATTGTCCCTTATTCAGCATCCTAGCCACCAGACTGGTTCACCAACAGGAACTAGGTAACCAGGCTGAGGTTACAGATTTTCCAGGTTTCCGTCCCATCTGCATCCCCTCAGCCGAATGTACGGGCTTGTAGAGCTTCTGGAAAGGTCGAGATACAGGGAGCCTCGTACCGGGGGGGGGGTGCAATCTGCAATACGGGGATCAATCTATGTTGAATAACTAGCAACAGTGTCCCCTTATCTGGGCTTTTAAGTAACCAGGGAGAAAAAAGTATAAACTGTTATTTCATAATAATGTTCCTTTCAGAAATACAGTATTAAAGTATGGTACTCCAAAGCCCAGTTAGTGTCCTTATCTGATGAATCTTTCCTTAACGGCACCCTCTAGAGGCGGGACCGGATGCTCTAAACCGAACACAGCAGGAGCCTTAGCTAATGCCCGGTCATACTCTTGCTTAAGGTTCCTTAACTACGCTACCCCAAACCCTAAACCGTCGTGTAATTAGTGAGGCCCGTATGTTCCACTGCTGAAGCCGCAAGTAGCCTCGGTCAGCTCCATTGCGCTTCCCAGATCGCAGATCTTAACCTGGGTCGGGATTTTAAATTAGAGTTGTATGATTGTAAGGTTTGAGATTTCAAGGTTTAGGTATTTGGGGTTAAGGGCTCCGGCTCATATGGTCATAGAGGGGCGTTGGGTTGTCAGGTTCAGGCCTTTAGACGTTTCAGCCCCAAGCCTCAAACTCCATCAGACTTTAGTTATTCAGGCTTCTACATGAGTTACCAGTTGCCAAGCTCACAAAAAGACTTCGGGACTCAAATATCTACAATCTACAGCACCATATTGACACTGTTGGGATCTGTCGATAAAAGGTTCCTATTGATTCATCAGACCTACTTTCTGTGACCATGATGTTCTTTGCAGCAAACAACTTGACATATCGGCTGTTTAGGGCGTATCGCAAGGTCTGGCGACCTTGCTTACGAAGCCCCCTGATCCTCCTAAATCCTCCTAAACCCTAAATCTAAGGTTGAAGCCATGGGCCCCTAGTATGCGCCCTTAACCCTTTTAAGGGACCTTACAGGGTACAAGTAGGGTATACATTAGGTGTATGAGTTAAGGATCCCAGGCTTGAGGGCCCATACTAGGGGCCCATGGGTTCATCCTAAGACTAAACCCCTTACCCCGTAAGGGAAGCTATGTAAAGGAAACCTTCACCTCTCGGCGTAAATGTCCTTGGACAGCACGAATGTAGCGAGCTCCATCTTGTTCGCCCAGCTCGTAGCGTTGCTTTCCGTTGTGTCTCACTATTTCTAGCAGATCACCAGCGGAGGCATCTTGGGCCTTGATTCTGGGCCACTCCAAAATTTCGATGAGCCTCGCCCACCCCGCCGAGGTGACTTCGACATGCGGCCGGTGGCCGTGCCGAAGGCACGCAGCAAGAGCCAATAACGTCACCTTTACAAGTGCCTTGACCCTGAATAATAGCATCCTTGTAATGCTTTTTGTATTGCGCTAATTAAACAATTCAGTCAGACTCTCTGAAAGACAAGCCTGAAAACCCAAAAGGATTAAGGCTTAAGGCTTAAGAGCCTGCAGTAAGGGCTTTGGGGCTTCTGGAGTGTATGATTTGGGGGTGCGGGGTTGCTTTTACATGTAGGCCTTCAATGCAACACGGCAAACCCTTGAGGAGCAATGCCCAAGGAACAGTCAAAACAACACCAGAAACTTAGATACGTGCACTACGCATATAACATGCCAGCACACTCACCGAGACACTACTCCTACAACCATCAAATCCCCGTCATCCTCCTTCTATCACGCATATACCAATACCTACAAAACTCATTTGCCATATAGGGGCCTTAATGACTCGAGCAGGTTTTCGAGGGTTCAAACTTCACCTATAAATAGAAACCCCAAGGAGTAACACATATTACCCAGGATTCGGCAGTAGCAATACGAACAACCTCAACTTTCCACCAGAAGCGCCTGAACAGCAAGATGCTACTTTGCTCCTATGGAGCAGGTTAAAACCGCAGAGTCCTTGTACATACCTAGTACACGGGTTCCTATACGCACTTTAACGATCTATCATCTTTCCATCTCTCTCTGTCCATCTATCTGCCAGACACCCAGGAGACCTACTAATATCCAGGGAACATCTGCCGCATCTCCCACATCTTCGGTTACTTATGGTTTTGAAGGCATCGGGCAATCGGCATTTTGTTGGGGCGCGGACGACATTGTGGCCTGCACTGATCAAAATGTTGTCAGGCTTGATGTCGGCATGGATAATCCCACACCTCGGGCTCAGGGCTTGGGTGGTTAAGAGTGAAATACATATGTGGTGTTTGGTGGTGTGGGAGTTTACAGGTGTTTATGGCTTGAGACTTTGTGGTTTAAGGGACTAGTTTGGTAGGAGGCAGCAACGAACGAGAAGCGCAACATCCAATTAAAAACCAGCGCGGACTGCACATACATACAACCCTCACCATATCCGCAATTTAGGTGTGGATACAGACCTTGTACATGCAAAGCCAAACTACGTATTGCACAAAGCTGTATACAACTTTCCAAACCCTCTCTGCTAATCGAACCCTCGGACCTCGCACGAGAACTCGAAGCGGAGCAGACTGTCGCTGCCAAAATGCTTTCAGCAGTGTAACAAAAACCTGTATCCTTTGCTAAAATGTACTGTATAATTATGTAGCATACTAGATCGTCCGAAATTATGCTGGACTATATAATCGTTATTCTCAGAAGCTCGAAACTCAGGCTCAGGTCCACAAGTCGGGTCGGCTGCGTCCCAGGTTATCTATAGTCTCCAGTGTAGTTAATTGTTTCGGGATTATCTTCCAAGAGTACCTAATAATCATATACTCTCTTAAATCATAGCCGGCCCTTCGCATTCTGGATGGATTTCCGTTCTTCTGCATTTCATCGTTCTGGATGGGCCCCTAATACTCAGCTATGTTGTTAAAGGGTGCTGGATGGGATTTCATCGTTCTNTCATAGCCGGCCCTTCGCATTCTGGATGGATTTCCGTTCTTCTGCATTTCATCGTTCTGGATGGGCCCCTAATACTCAGCTATGTTGTTAAAGGGTGCTGGATGGGATTTCATCGTTCTGGATGGGTGTCATTGCTGCGGCATTTGGAAATTCAAAACATGAGACATACATGGGGCATGATCAATGGGTCTGATGAACATGACATCATGTGAAGGTGTGAGAAATCAGGATTCCACATGTGTTCGATGTTGGATTGTCATTGTGGCCTGGGTTTACTTTAGTAGATCTCCTCCGTGTGCCATCGGCGAGATGGTGAAGAAGAAGATCAATCGGCAGCTTGCTTCAATTATGGAAAGCCGATATTCGCAGATAGCTGGTGTCTAATAAGCAACATGATAATCAAGGGTCTGCATGATGATGATGAGGCTTGCGGTCTAGCCGCAGCCCATTTGAAATGATTCCAAGAGAGAGAGAATTGAGTCGAGAGTGATGAGCCAGAGGAGGCAATGATATGATTCAATGATGACACGGTGCGGGCTAGCCGCCTGTGGTCAGAAGGATATGACATGCCATCCCATGAACGATGATCAAAATGGATGGCTCTAGTCTAGCATGATGGGGGGACACCTAAACCTATGATTGAGCGATTCAGTTGAGAGGGATCTGAGTTGAGGAAGCACCGTATTATGATAGAGGGGGCAAAAGGGGGAAGACATGAAACATCGCACAATAATGATGCCATGGCATGATCAAGCAATCAGATGAGTCCGAATGAACACAGACATAAATCATGATTGCCAGGGCGATGTCTTCGAAGTCTGTGGGCGCCGAGAGTGCTGCCGAGTCAGCGAGCCCGCCGTCGGCCAAGCACTTCATGTTGAGGACGGCCGCTGCCAAGCTGAACGAGGCTTTGGCAGGAGACGTGATTGGTTGAATGATGACATGGACACTCATGCTCATGAAGTGCAATCTATTTTCGAATCACCACCCATGTTTGCAAACCCGACAGCAGGAGATGCTCCCAAGAAGGACAAGAAGAAGGAGAAGAAGAGGAAGGGTCGCATCTCGATGTGCATGTGGCTTATGAATATGCGAGAGTGATATAAGCCTGCATCTTCTTCTCGCCGAGGCAAGAGCAGCTCGTCATCCGTGTCGGAGGAGACTGGTGAGGTGCCGGAGGTGGACGTGCCTGCGGCTGTGGGCTTGCCGTCCAAGGAGTTCGCGAGGAGCTCAAAGCAGAGCAACCTGGAGGACCTTTCGGTTCGTCAGTTGGCATGTGCCCTTTCGGGGGTTTATGCCTTTGTGCTGCCGTCCGACATGATGGATGTCGGGGGTTCCTATGAGTCTTGGCAGCAGTTATTTGTTTATAGGGAAGGTTAATCAGTGAGCTCAGCGAATGAGAGGAGTAAGTGCATGAAAAAATGATTGAGTGAATGAATGAGTGAATGAAAGAGCGAATGAATGAATGATTCAATGAGCATGAGTGCAGGAGTGAGTGCATGAGCGAGCCAGCAGAGGTGTGGCTTTCATGACACCCAAATCCCTGCTGCTAGGGCTACTACTCTTCATAAGCTTGTGGTTGGAGTGTTTTGGGTCATCAATTATGATTCGGGGTTTAACATACTACGGTTGATGGACAAAATCCTGCATTACCCATTATAAGGAATATACCATAATTCCCATAGTTTGGGGTCCTTAGGGTCATGCAGGATTTTGTCCATCAGCAGTATTGCTATACAATTATAATTTTACTTGCTTGTGAAACTTCTAGATTGATGGTTACCAATAACAATGGTCGAGTCAAGTGCCTGCACTAAGAATGTTGGGATTGTGTGTGCAATGTAATGAACTTAAATTCAAATTCCGGCTAATAATAGTGAATAGAAACCGACATGACCATACCACTCTCACAAACCCAACTCTACTGCCACAACAGCAACGACCTCCTGGCTGCTGATATCACTGCCGCTACCACCACCACGACCGTTACCACTACCACCAGCACTACTAAAATTATCGGTAATGACATTGCTATAGCTGACACTGCTCCCTGCTGCTACTGCCCCTGTAGCACTACTACTACTGCTACTACTNCCACCACGACCGTTACCACTACCACCAGCACTACTAAAATTATCGGTAATGACATTGCTATAGCTGACACTGCTCCCTGCTGCTACTGCCCCTGTAGCACTACTACTACTGCTACTACTACTACTACTGCTGCTACTACTACTACTACTACTACTGCTCCTGCGGCTGCTACTACTACTACTGCTACTACTACTACTACTACCACTACTACTACTACTACTACGACGACGACGACTACTACTACTAGCTACTACTACTAGCTACTACTACTACTACTACTACTACTACTAGCTACTACTACTAGCTACTACTACTAGCTACTACTACTACTACTACTACTACTACTACTGCGGCTACTACTACTCCTCCTACTACTACTACTACTACTACAACGATACCACTACTACAACGATACTACTACTACTACTACTACTACTACTACTACTCCTACTACTCCTACTACTCCTACTACTACTACTACTACTACTACTACTACTACTACTACCTGATAAATTCACTGTTCTCCGAGGAGGGGCTGCTTCAGGACTCCCTTCGAATGGCTAAGAAGCAGAAGGACAAGAGCTCGGAGAACAATAAGGCTGNCTACTACTACTACTACTACTACCTGATAAATTCACTGTTCTCCGAGGAGGGGCTGCTTCAGGACTCCCTTCGAATGGCTAAGAAGCAGAAGGACAAGAGCTCGGAGAACAATAAGGCTGAGAAGGTGAGGGGGGGGTGGGGATGGGGTCGCTCTTGAACTCTAGCTGTATGTTCCATTGCTGATTGCCTCTTGCTTGATTCCAATTGTTGCTTTCCACAATCTCATCCCAGGTCCGTGCTGCAGGGAATCTCTGGAGGAAGAGGTTGAATGNCCACCACGACCGTTACCACTACCACCAGCACTACTAAAATTATCGGTAATGACATTGCTATAGCTGACACTGCTCCCTGCTGCTACTGCCCCTGTAGCACTACTACTACTGCTACTACTGCTACTACTACTACTACTACTGCTGCTACTACTACTACTACTCCTGCGGCTGCTACTACTACTACTACTGCTACTACTACTACTACTACTACTACTACTACCACTACTACTACTACGACGACGACTACTACTACTAGCTACTACTACTAGCTACTACTACTACTACTACTACCTGATAAATTCACTGTTCTCCGAGGAGGGGCTGCTTCAGGACTCCCTTCGAATGGCTAAGAAGCAGAAGGACAAGAGCTCGGAGAACAATAAGGCTGNCTTGAACTCTAGCTGTATGTTCCATTGCTGATTGCCTCTTGCTTGATTCCAATTGTTGCTTTCCACAATCTCATCCCAGGTCCGTGCTGCAGGGAATCTCTGGAGGAAGAGGTTGAATGCCATTGTGAAGTTGGGCACCGAAGCTGCAATGGACGGTTGCTTTCGAGAAACCGATTTGTGCACGCATGAGTGTTTGCCCAAATGCTGCATTGACTTTTACCATGACAATGACCAAGTGACGGGGAAAGCCGCCAATGCGATTCTCATCACCAACACGAAGACGATGGACGACATCAGGGCCCTGCTGCAGTCCATGGCCACGAAGCGCCGGAAGAGCCTCGCTTTGCGATTGTAGTCTGAGCTGTGACACAATGACTTCATGTGTCCACGATCATCAATTGAGGCAGCTTCGGCAGAAGATCCAGGCCGTGAATGAGGACTACGACCAGCTCATGGAGAAGCTAGCCAAGGACTCCCGGTTGTGTGCGATTGTTGGTGCGAGTTCTGTGCGAGCAAGACTGTTGCACTCTGGTGTCGCATCGCTTGAGCACCGATCGCAGACCTTTGGCCTGAGCCTCCAGAGCTTTCCTTTTGCTCCTCCTAGGGACTTCCGTGTTGCAAGCCATGGTGGACACCAGCAACATGGATCAGGTCGAGGAAGCCATGGCGGGCATGCTGGAGCGAATCGAGTCGTTGATCCGGCAGGACGATGTCGCTCTCAGCAATGCCTGGAGGAAGCGAAAGAGGGAGCTCGATGAGAGGGAGGAGGCGGTGGCTGCCCGGGAGGCCGATGTTCTCCAAAGGGAGAGGGCCGTGGCTGAGCGAGAGGGTGCCCTTTCCAGGAGCGGCCAGAAGNAGCGAAAGAGGGAGCTCGATGAGAGGGAGGAGGCGGTGGCTGCCCGGGAGGCCGATGTTCTCCAAAGGGAGAGGGCCGTGGCTGAGCGAGAGGGTGCCCTTTCCAGGAGCGGCCAGAAGGCCAAGTGCCCGCACTGCAATGTGAACTTTTGCACGAGGGCTGGGCCGTGCTTCAATGAGAATGGGCAGGACCTGCATCCGCACAGCTGTCTGGAGTGCCACCAGGCCTACAGGAGGAGCCAAGCTCAGGGCGGCAAGGGCTCTCGAGGTGGAGATCGCTGAAGATGTGGGGGCGATGCGACACCGGATTTTGTTANAGCGAAAGAGGGAGCTCGATGAGAGGGAGGAGGCGGTGGCTGCCCGGGAGGCCGATGTTCTCCAAAGGGAGAGGGCCGTGGCTGAGCGAGAGGGTGCCCTTTCCAGGAGCGGCCAGAAGAAGGCCAAGTGCCCGCACTGCAATGTGAACTTTTGTGGGCCGTGCTTCAATGAGAATGGGCAGGACCTGCGTCCGCACAGCTGTCTGGAGTGCCACCAGGCCTACAGGAGGAGCCAAGCTCAGGGCGGCAAGGGCTCTCGAGGTGGAGATCGCTGAAGATGTGGGGGCGATGCGACACCGGATTTTGTTANTCCGCACAGCTGTCTGGAGTGCCACCAGGCCTACAGGAGGAGCCAAGCTCAGGGCGGCAAGGGCTCTCGAGGTGGAGATCGCTGAAGATGTGGGGGCGATGCGACACCGGATTTTGTTATGAGGGTGAAAAACGAAGCATGCCTGAGGGTTTGTGCGAGAGCAGCAGTTTGCAGCATGGGTTGTCCGTTCAGTTGTGCTGCATGCTGTGTCCTGAGCTGAACATGACATGGCACTGGCATCATTGGCGAAGCTTTCATGAGCTTTTGTTTGCATGCTCCTCGGGTGTTCCTCTCGAGATTTGAGGGGTTCCTTTAGGTTGCCCAGGCCTTCTGGGCCGACTCGAGTGCTGCCATGTCCAAAGAAGGTGCTGTGGAGACCGGGGCCGGCGATACTCATGCCACCCTGGCACACTGCTTCTCGCTGCTGTCAACTCTCATGGCACAGCAGCAGCTGGCGAACATGGGCGGCACGGGCGAGCCGCCGGTTGCTGCTGCGACTCCGAAGGCTACGGCGGCTTCGGCGAGGACTCCTGAGATGATGAAGAAGGAGCCGGAGGCGGAGAACGTGAAGATGGAGACGCAGACGCCGCCGAGTACGCCGCCTCCAAAGGCACCGGTGGCAGATCCGAAGCCAAAGGTGCCGGCGAAGCCAAAGCCGGAGGACACGACCCCGAAGCCGGCAATCCGGAAAGTTGGGGTCTTCCGGCTGGAGCATGGCACCTTGGAGATCTTTGGCCGCTTCTTTCCGGATGAGCCAATGAATCCTCGACCTATGCCCGGTCCCCAGAGCAAGGAGTTCAGGGAGGCAGCATCTGGTTCGGCGGCTCCGAAGACTCCACCAACACCGCCGCCGCAGAGCCTGAGGCCAACACCCAAGGTCGGGGTTCGGGGCAAGGATCAGACTCCAAAGGAGGAGTCACATGATGAGCATGAAAATGAAGAAAATGAAGATGAGGAGCCGCAACTTGGTGCTGATTAGTTTGTTGTTTTATGTGGTCATCCTCATTCATTTCATGTTTTCTGTAGTCTATGATGGAGCACCCAGCCCCAGGCCGGCCAAGAGGGCAAAGGAACGGGAGGCTTATGGAGGCAGCCGAGCCCGTGGCGGTGGCGGTCATCCTCGTCGCTCCGATGACAGGCACCATGGCCGCCCGAAGAGGTGATGTATAGAAAAAGGCCAAAGGCCGAGAATTGCTGCGCCTGGAATGGCTGGCTGTCTGCAGAGCCATGTGCGACAGAGCAAAAGGTGATGCTGCACGAGAGCATACGGCTGTGAGTCATGTCATGTCGTTTCTGAGCTCATGTACACTCCATCGTTTGAAGAAGTTTTGCCTGATTGCAGGAGAGCCAGAAGAACATGGAGGAGATNATGCTGCACGAGAGCATACGGCTGTGAGTCATGTCATGTCGTTTCTGAGCTCATGTACACTCCATCGTTTGAAGAAGTTTTGCCTGATTGCAGGAGAGCCAGAAGAACATGGAGGAGATGGCAGAGAAGACGCCGAACTCCAGGCGCCGTGACGGCAAGGTAAAGGGCACCCCGAAGTGCAAACGAGGCTCCGTGAAGAGGAAGCTGGACTTTTCTGAGACCCCGGAGAATGCGGTCAAGAAGGCCAAGCAGGACCCTGCTGCTGCTAAAGATGAGCTGTCGGAATCCGGCAGCGATGATGATGATGATGGCGACCTCTTCCGGGACAAGTTCGCCAGGGTCAAAGTCGCCGCAACACCCAGTCCTGCCAGTGCCACCNCTGCTGCTAAAGATGAGCTGTCGGAATCCGGCAGCGATGATGATGATGATGGCGACCTCTTCCGGGACAAGTTCGCCAGGGTCAAAGTCGCCGCAACACCCAGTCCTGCCAGTGCCACCAAAGCGAAAGAGGAGGTGGAGGGCGGGAGTGGCGACGAGGCCGAGACCCCGATTATCAAGAATCACGCCACCAAGGAGAACCCCGATGAGAACAACAATGACGAGGAGAAGCCCGAGGCCACCATCCCTCCCATCGATGATTTGCTTTTGACTCTGCTCCCTGCCAGCCAGTCTAAGCTTCTCGGTTTCATTCATTCGAAACTGACAGATACAGCCAGCACGCAGAGGAGACAAGCATTAAGGTTCCTTTCAATGAGTCAGAACTAAGGTGCGATGTGCCCCACTTCGCTGCGATCCTGAGATCCGAGGACATTTTGACCGTGGAAGATGCTGTGGATGCCCTCAGCGACTTGACAGGCCCCTCGGCGAATTATTTGTCGTTTGTGCCCTCGCTTGCTGAGACAAGTGTGCACGAGGCGACTGGACACGTCAGCTCGGCGAGACCGCTCGTAACGCTGCAGACGCCCTGACGTTGAAGGGCAAACGAGCCCTGATGCAGTGGCCTCGTGTGCTGAAGGAGTGTAGTAGCAGCAGTCTTCTGTGCTTTTGTTATTTGTTGTTTCCTTAGCACCATCGAAACCTTGACTTTGGCAGGAGCATGCAGCCAGGGTGGAAGCCGGGGAGTCGCAGGAGATAGACAGGGATTCCAAAATCGCATGATTCATCGAACATGTTTTTCAGACACTATCTTATAGACCATGAATCTGACGGGCTCTGAGCACACGGCGACGGTCGGTCTGATGAGTCCTGGTCTTGCAGGAGAATGGCTGATTTCTCGAATGTTGTGTTGCAGTGTAATGCTAAAGCTTGCTAGCAGATCATGTCATAGACCACCCTCAGGACTGAAGTCCAGCTCAAGGGGCCGTGGCCACGAAGCAAGGTTTTGGTACAATGAGCTGCAGGCTCGCAGGAGAGTCGCAGAGGGTTTCGTTTAGCATGCTCTCTCAGGGAACGGTGTGCTCGCAGACATTCACAGACTTACTAGTAATGTCATAGACCACCCCAAAGGACGGAACTGCAGCTCATGGACTGCTTGCACGACGTGGCGAGCTTTTGGCATGAAGAGCCCTGGGCACCCGAACACGCCCGGGTACGCTTGAAAATGACATGCCTCTGCAACGTGCCCCGTCTCGTTTTGTTGTGGTGGCGAGATCGCACAGCAAGCTTGACTTTGGCATGTCAGGGAAGCACAAACCTCCGTGCAAAATGCAGCCATGAGCGGCTTCCAGTGTAGAAGTGTTTTCTTGATTAAGTGATTCTAGGTTCAGAAAACTTTGAGCCACGACGAGGCTTCTTTGTAGACTCAACAAGGAGCAGAAATCATGATGACTTCTTTGCAATCTCAAGTCCCTGAGATGCAGCAAACACAGAGGAAGCACGCCTTTAGGCTCGCTTTGTTCACACAGCCTGCTGGTCCCATCCCCAGGCCAGGCCGCGATGCTGTTTTGCGACATGATAGTGATGCTGGTACGTTCACTGTCCGTCCAGTCATAATTCATGTGTAAAATAGACATCCACAAATCATCGCTTGCAGCTCCTTGCACAGATGTTGGCCTGGATGCTTGGCACAGAAAGCAAACATCTGAGTTAAAGAAAAGTGAGCCCGGGCCTGGCCGGAAATGTCTTTTGTGTTTGGGTACGAGTTGAATCAAGATGAATGCATTAATGGATTGCTGCTGTGATTCAACCCTCCGATTACTTCAACCCTCCGATGTTACCGCATCATTATAGCATCATGGGAACCAGTGTACATAGGGTGTTAGCATCATGAGAATCTATGTACAGCCCTCGGCGAAAACATCATGTGCATCAGACTGGGTGGTGTCCTTTGTACATATTCCTTGTATATGCAACTCGGTGTACATTTCGGCTTCCTGTTTAGCCCCGGTAAAGGGGATGGCAGGAATTTTGGCAGGGTTGTTGGCCCTTCTTGGTCCAACAATTCAATCGGCTGAATGGGAGTTTGCTCAGAGTCTGCCGACAGAGAGCTATGTGGTCATTGGGCGAGTTCTCAGAGTCTGCCAAAAAAAGCAGAATAGGCGAATGGGAGTTTTCTCGGACTCTGCCGACAGCGAACCATATTGTCATTGGGCGAGTTCTCAGACTCTGTGAAGAAATCGGCGAATAGGAGTTTTCTCAGAGTCTGCCGACAGAGAACTATATTGTCATTGGGCAAGTTCTCAGAGTCCGCCATAGGCGAGTGGGAGTTTTCTCAAACTCTGCCGACAGAGAACTATGTGGTCATTGGGCGAGTTCTCAGAGTCCGCCAAGAGAGCAGAAAGACGACTGGGAGTTTTCCCAGAGTCTGCCAACAGCGAACTACGTGGTCATTGGGCGAGTTCTCAGACTCTGCCAAGAAAGCAGAATCGGCGACTGGGAGTTTTCTCAGAGTCTGCCGACAGCGAACTACGTGGTCATTGGGGCGAGATCTCAGACTCTGCCANTCTGCCAAGAAAGCAGAATCGGCGACTGGGAGTTTTCTCAGAGTCTGCCGACAGCGAACTACGTGGTCATTGGGGCGAGATCTCAGACTCTGCCAAGAAAGCAGAATCGGCGAATGGGATGAGTCTGCCGATGGAGAACTATGGGTGATTGGGGCGAGATCTCAGACTCTGCTCTGAAAGCAGAATAGTAGGCGAATGGGAGTTTTCTCAGAGTCTGCCCACAGAAAACTATGTGGTCATTGGGCGAGTTCTCAGACTCTGCGAAGAGAGCAGAATCGGCGAATGGGAGTTTTCTCAAACTCTGCCGACAGAGAACTATCTGGTCATTGGGCGAGTTCTCAGACTCTGCGAAGAGAGCAGAATCGGCGAATGGGAGTTTTCTCAGAGTCTGCCGACAGAGAACTATCTGGTCATTGGGCGAGTTCTCAGACTCTGCGAAGAGAGCAGAATCGGCGAATGGGAGTTTTCTCAGAGTCTGCCGACAGAGAACTATATGGTCATTGGGCGAGTTCTCAGACTCTGCCAAGAAAGCAGAATCGGCGACTGGAAGTTTTCTCAGAGTCTGCCGACAGCGAGCTACGTGGTCATTGGGGCAAGATCTCAGATCTCAGACTCTGCCAAGAAAGCAGAATCGGCGAATGGGAGTTTNAGCAGAATCGGCGACTGGAAGTTTTCTCAGAGTCTGCCGACAGCGAGCTACGTGGTCATTGGGGCAAGATCTCAGATCTCAGACTCTGCCAAGAAAGCAGAATCGGCGAATGGGAGTTTTCTCAGAGTCCGCCGACAGCGAACTACGTGGTGATTGGGGCGAGTTCTCAGACTCTGCTCGGACAGCAGAACCCGGCTGGGGGTTTTCTCAGAGTGTGCCGACNCGGCGAATGGGAGTTTTCTCAGAGTCCGCCGACAGCGAACTACGTGGTGATTGGGGCGAGTTCTCAGACTCTGCTCGGACAGCAGAACCCGGCTGGGGGTTTTCTCAGAGTGTGCCGACAGAGAACCTATCTGGTCATTGGGCGAGTTCTCAGACTCTGCCAAGAAAGCAGAATCGGCGACTGGGAGTTTTCTCAGAGTCCGCCGACAGCGAACTACGTGGTGATTGGGGCGAGATCTCAGACTCTGCGAAGAGAGCAGAATCGGCAAACGGCAGTTTTCTCAAACTATGCCGACAGAGAACTATCTGGTCGTTGGGCGAGTTCTCAGACTCTGCGAAGAGAGCAGAATCGGCGAATGGGAGTTTTCTCAGAGTCTGCCGACAGAGAACTATGTGGTCATTGGGCGAGTTCTCAGAGTCCGCCAAGAGAGCAGAAAGACGACTGGGAGTTTTCCCAGAGTCTGCCGTCAGAGAACCATATTGTCATTGGGCGAGTTCTCAGACTCTGCGAAGAGAGCAGAATCGGCGGATGGGAGTTTGCTCAGAGTCTGCCGACGGAAAACTATAGTGTCATTGGGCAAGTTCTCAGAGTCGACCAAGAGATCAAAATTGGCGGATGGGAGTTTTCTCAGAGTCTGCCGACAGAGAACTATATGGTCATTGAGCCATTGGGCGAGCTCTCAGATTCTGCGAAGAGAGCAGAATCGTTGAATGGGAGTTTTCTCAGAGTCTGTCGACAGGAACTGTGTGGTCATTGGGGAGTTCTCAAACTCACCAAAGAGAGCAGAAAGACGACTGGGAGTTTTCTCAGAGTCTGCCGACAGAGAACTATGTGGTCATTGGGGCGAGATCTCAGACTCTGCGAGGAAAGCAGAATAGGCGACTGGGAGCTTTCTCAGAGTCTGCCGATAGGGAACTATGTGGTCATTGGGCGAATTCGCAGACTCTGCCAAGAGAGCAGAATAGGCGGCTGGGAGTTTTCCCAGAGTCTGCCGACTGCGAACTACGTTGTCATTGGGCGAGTTCTCAGACTCTGCCAAGAAAGCAGAATCGGCGACTGGGAGTTTTCTCAGAGTCCGCCGACAGCGAACTACGAGGTGATTGGGGCGAGATCTCAGNCGAACTACGTTGTCATTGGGCGAGTTCTCAGACTCTGCCAAGAAAGCAGAATCGGCGACTGGGAGTTTTCTCAGAGTCCGCCGACAGCGAACTACGAGGTGATTGGGGCGAGATCTCAGACTCTGCGAAGAGAGCAGAATCGGCAAACGGCAGTTTTCTCAAACTATGCCGACAGAGAACTATGTGGTGATTGGGGCGAGTTCTCAGACTCTGCTCAGAAAGCAGAATAGGCGACTGGGAGTTTTCTCGGAGTCTGCCCACAGAGAACTATGTGGTCATTGGGCGAGTTCCCAGATTCGCCAAGAGAACAGAATAGGCGAATTGGAGTTAACTGTTCGCAGAGTCTGCCGGCAAAGAACCTATACGGTCATTGGGCGAGTTCTCAGACTCTGCGAAGAGGGCAGAATCACCAGGCCAGTCTAAGAGTAGTGCTGGCTCGTAGCAGGAGTCGTATTGCCCAGTACCAGGAGTCGTACTGGCCAGTACCAGCCCAGGAGCAGTGTTGGCACGAGTACCAGGAGTAGTACTGGTGGCAGGAGTAGCATGGGCTAGTACCAGGAGCAGTAGGAGAAGCACTGGCCAGAACCAGAATTAGTACTGGTTAGTACCAGGAGAAGTACTGGCCAGTAGCAGGAGTAGTACTGGCTAGTGCGAAGAGTAGTAGTATTGGCTAGTACCAGGATTCGTACTGGCTAGTACCAGGAGTAGTACTGGCTAGTACCAGGAGTAGTACTGGCCAGTACCAGGAGTAGTACTGGCCAGTACCACGAGTAGTTTCCGCTGGGCCGGCGGCCGAATTGCGATTGACCGCGCTGGATGGATTGACCATGCTGGATGGTTTCCCTGTGCCAGGAGTAGTATTGGCTAGTACCAGGAGTAGTACTGGCTAGTACCAGAAGTGGTACTGGCTAGTACCAGGAGTAGTACTGGCTAGTACCAGGAGTAGTATCCGCCAGTACTGGTTGGCGGGGCCGCAATCTTCAGTTGTCCAATCGATCATTAGTAAAGAGGACGGCTGGGGCGGCGGCCGAATTGCAATTGACCGTGCTGGATGGTTTGACCGTGCTGGATGGTGTGCGGACGTGTGCGAGAGTGCGGGTCACCGTGCTGGACGTGCCGGCGACCGCCGGCACGTGCACGCAACGTGTCGGCTGCGACCCGCTCATCCAGCACGATGAACCGCAGAATTGCCTAAACTCTGAATTATTGAGAAGCTCCAGCGAAAACGTGCGATTAACGCGTGCTGGATGGAATTCGTTCTCGTTGATTTCAACGTGCTGGATGGGCGTGTGAACTGCCGGCACGTGCACGCCACGTGCCGGCTGCGACCGGCTCATCCAGCACGATCAAGTGCAGCCCGATCCTGGTGCCCGATCCATCCAGAACGGTCACATGCAGCCCATTCATCCAGCACAGTCAAGTGCAGCCCGATTCATCCAGCACTGTTACGTGCAGGTGGCATGGAGACATGGCTGAAAGCTCGCATAGACGACGCGCGGAGGCGGGCGGCCTGAACCGTGCTGGCTGGAGCCAAGTCTACAGTTCTGCCAGATACCACAAAGCATCGCATTCGCAGAGTAGCTACGGTAGACGAAGCTTTGTAACTGATGAAGCTCTGTAGCTCCGACCCAATCCTTGTCCTGCAGGTTTGAAGATCCAGGGCAGAAGCAGCACTTCCTGGACCGCTTCCTGCTTAAGGTCGAGATTTTGGACCGCAAGATCCGACAGGGCGAGACTGCAGAGTCTGAAGCTCTAGCTTTGTTGCCTGGGCCGGACTGGGAGGCCTGGACTTTCATTGCACCTCAACAGACCAGCTGTCAGGTTGTTGTATCTAAGCTGTGCAAAACCCCATGCCTCGGAGGCCGTGGTGGCAGCGAACCGTGCAGATGCTGCAGCTGCTGGACTAGTGCTCCGGCCCGTGGTGTTCCCGCCGGCTGCACAGGTGGTCGCCGAGTCCCCAGCTCCAGCCGGGGATGATGCTCAAGCTTCCAGTCTGCTGGAGACGGAGCAGAGTCCGGCGGCGCTTTCCGACTACACCCCAGCCAGCACTCGCTTCCTGCAGACCAAAGGTAGACGTGAAGGTGTGCTTTGTGTTCACCGTGCTACTTGGATCAAAGTCTAGACATGCGTTTCGATGAGTGCTTGTCCCTGCCATCATTCTTCGGCAAAGACGCCGGCTCTGCAGGTGGAGGGCACAGATGTGGAAGGCTACGAGCATTTGTTCCGTGTCAAAGAGGTATGGCCTTTGCTGTCCCGCAAACAGCAGTTCACTAATTGGTTCACCAAGTTGCTCCTTGGTTTCTTAGACTCAGACCATGAAAGCACGCCTTGCACGAGAGTGCTTGTTCCCTCGATGATTGGAATCAAGGAAAGAGACGATCATGGCCAAGCTTACCAAGAAGTGGTGTGTCAACTGCGAGCTCCACATCCCCCGAAAGGTGGGGTACAAAGGGAAGCAAATCTCAGCAGGTGCAGAGAAGCTGCGGCTTTCCTTCGATGGGGTCACTCTGCCGGGCCTCTACTTCATGGCTACACAGTTGCAGTGGTCATGTGTGCTTTTTGCATTGAAATCAATCCAATCTGACGACTGTTGATGCAAGCATTGACGCAACTCAGGTTGCCTCAGCTCTGCAGATCAAGGGCTGCAAAAAAACTTTGAAGGAGGGTTGCCTCGCTGGCTTCGATCTCCTGATCAGTAACTGCTGCAAGCCCGATGAGAGCCTCGAGCTGCTACCAAATGAGCCTGACTGCGCCCAGGAAGCATGATGAGTCCGTCTGTTGCCACACAGTCACTTGAATTTTGTAATTTGCTCCTGAGCGAGGCACTGTGCGATGTCTTGCTTTCGACTTGGATTTGGCGGCATGGGAGAGATGCCTGAAATTCCTCGGCATCCAGTCTAGGTCGCTCGGACTCTTTTTGCCCCTTGTCTTTGCAGTCTTGCCCATATTGCAGTCTTGCCCATATTCACATTCCTTGCAGGTGGGAGAAGTGCTCCATGATCTCGCATGCTCAACAAAAGTTGCAAGCAGGCCAAGCATAACTCAAGAGAGCTTTTTCCACGGCCAACAGCCCCCAGGTGTGCCTCTGTCGGCTGCCTCGTGGTTCCTGATGAGATTGCCTTTCGAAGAAGTCTTGTGCGAGGCTGGTGATCGGGACGGTGCTGCTGCAGCCATAAAGTTGTGTCCAAGATCTTTTAGCACTCATGCCTTTATGGCTTGCTTGCAGGGCAGAGTCAAAGTGTGCAGACTTCAGCGAAGACTGATTCACTTGCTCTCCCAGTCTGGCGAGAGTCACTTGGACAGTAGCCTTCAGACGATGATCCCGAAGCCGTCGGCGAGAGATGAGTTCCATCCGGCACGTGTGCAGCTGGTTTGAGGTTATTAATTCAATAGTCGGTTGAAGTTGTGCTCTGATGGATGAGAACTGCGGACCACATACAAATTCTGTTGCGGTCATCTAAGGGACGGCAGAAAAGCCAAACGGNGCCGGCAGCAGCATAGCGAAGGCTCCGGAGAGTTGCTTCGGATGCTGTAGACCTTGCTTCTGTAGAGCCTCTCTTCTGCAGTGTCTTTTACTTGTGCCCATGGATTTGCCTGTCTCGCGTCTCGCGCGCTTTTTGTGTTTGTCTCTCTCTCTCTCTCTCTCTTTCTCTCTCTCTCTCTCTCCCCCTCTCTCTCTCTCTCTCTCTCTGGGTTTAGTTTAGGGTTTACTCTCTGTCTGTGTCTCTCTCTCGCTCTCTTTTCTAGATCTTATGCACTCAGGCTTGGTCAGGACTCTGTACAAACCTNCTCTCTCTCTCTCTCTCTCTCTGGGTTTAGTTTAGGGTTTACTCTCTGTCTGTGTCTCTCTCTCGCTCTCTTTTCTAGATCTTATGCACTCAGGCTTGGTCAGGACTCTGTACAAACCTCGCTGCCTACTGCTGGCTGCTCCTGCTGAATCATTGGACACAATCTTCATTGACAGTTGATTCATTCGCTCCAATCCGACTTGCTATCGAGGGCAAAATCTTTTCATGCTGACTCCCTTCTCTCTCACTGAGTGACTCTCGTGGACTCGTTTTGTCACTCGAAGTGTCGCTGATGCGGGATTCACGGCCTCACTCTGAGATGTTCTCCATAGACATTCTCATTCATCGACTCACTATATCATGCTACATGAATCAACCGCATAATCTTTGGCTCTGCCTCTATCTTCCCAAAGCAGTCAGTCCGTACCCTCATGTGTCGGTTGCACCTCATATTCGCTATTTGCTGGGCAGCAGACACCTTCAGTTTGCATGCTTTCTCACAAGCACTGGGCAGGAGCTGAACCAGCAGACGTTCCGCAGCCTCAGCTTCCTGTGCGACGCCTCTCCGAAGGCTTTCAAGGAGGAGACTCGGTGGAGTTAAAACTTGCATTCCTCTTGATTCATGATGAAGCAACCATCTAAGTTTGGTTCGAGAGTATCGTCGAAACCGAGTTGTGGTGTCCAATCGTCGCAACCAGCGAATTGGCTGTGCCGTGGGTGGTCCAGCGGCTGAGCGATCTCCTGCCCACAACCTCCGAGACGAGCTCGAAGCTCGAAGCCGCACAGGAAATTGCAGATGGCCTGGCAGGCAAAATGGTTGATGACAGCCGTGCCCGGGCGAAGCAGCTTCTCGGTAAAACCAAGCATGTAGGTGGATTTTGCCCAGTGCGAAACACCTGCAACAACTCAGGCCAAAGAGCCTTTCCAAACTGCAGCAAGCACGGTTGGCGACTCGTGAGCAAGTTCAGGCCGTGCTCCATTCGTTGGAGCTGCTGGATGTTGAGTTGAAGCCGGGCAATGTTGGGTACCCAAGTGCCAACCCGAAAGAAGGCACTCAGCGACGGTATCATGATAGCAAGCCCTTTATGTATGATGTGAACAAGGGTGACGGTGTATGGCTGGAGCTGGAAGATGATGACAGAGTCCGAATCATTTTGAACCCTGATGAAGGGTCGGCGCTTTTCGCTGGTTTTCAGTTCCTGGCGAATCTGCAGTTGCCTGTGGCTTTCCGACGGGACGAGCTGCAACTGGGTCGCACTAGTCACTTGCCAGTGTCCANCCCTGATGAAGGGTCGGCGCTTTTCGCTGGTTTTCAGTTCCTGGCGAATCTGCAGTTGCCTGTGGCTTTCCGACGGGACGAGCTGCAACTGGGTCGCACTAGTCACTTGCCAGTGTCCAGCCATGACGCTTGAATTCTGTGCAATGATGACCATGAATTCGAAGATGGGGTGTCATTGTGCTCGGAAGTTGGCATTCCACTTGCAGGCACAAGCTGAGCAATCACTTTCGTCGAGTGTTCAATGCCTCTACTGGTGTCAAGCGAGCCTGGGATGCCTTTTAAAAGACAGAGCTTGGGT
>BGNK01000527.1:182085-201526 GCA_003297005.1 Symbiodinium sp. clade A Y106
TCCGTCCATGCATGTATCTTTGTATGTTAGTTAACACATCCGCATCTGCAGCTGCACACGTGTACGTCTATGTGTGTTTTAAAAAACGTCATGATTTCTGTCTGTCTGTCTGTCTGTCTGTCTTTCTGTCTGTCTTTCTGTCTGTCTACCTGTCTGTCTGTCTGTCTGTCTGTAGACATGCATGCACAAGGTGCATCTGACATGGGTTTCTGCATGCCTGCAATCAGACATGCATGCCTGGATCGATGGATGGATGGAAGGATGTTCGTATGNCTGTCTGTCTGTCTGTCTGTAGACATGCATGCACAAGGTGCATCTGACATGGGTTTCTGCATGCCTGCAATCAGACATGCATGCCTGGATCGATGGATGGATGGAAGGATGTTCGTATGTGTACACGTGTGTCGTCTGTTTTGTTCGTTTATATGACTTTGATTCTCTGGCTGGCTGCTTGGCCGGCGGAATGCTCATTGATTGAGACAGACAAGGAATGTTTGCTCTGACTTCCTGGCTGATGCGAGCTCGGAAAGCTCCTTGGGCAACGAACAAGATTGGAGCCACGTGGCAACAGGCACTACGGCGGTACGTGGACGTCGTGCCCGGACAGCAACACATGGCCAGTTAGTAAGAAGGCAGCGAGTCGACAAAACTTGTTGATTGATGTCATGCCTGCTGAATAGCACATTTCAGGCCTTGCCAGATGACACTTTGCAGCAGCTCTATGGGGTCGCAGTGTTGGAGGAGAGACTTAGTGGCACCAACTCCTGTTGCATTCTCCAGCTTCAGTTGCATAGAGCCAAGGAACGGGTTCTCCCCGTCGGGAGATGAGCGCCTGGACTTCGACCGGACAGTTCAGATCTTGCAGTCGCTGTCCGGGACGCTCGCAGCAATTAAAGATGTTTCTATGCATGTCGTGGGGCCGGCAATGGAATGACAGCACACCTGTGCTTGTCTTTCTGTTGTTAAGAAATGAAGCCGAGGAGAGTGCTCAGCAAGTTCTCTCAGGGCCGCTGGCTCTCGTGGGGGTTTTCAGCCCAGTCTTTCACGAGAAAGTACACGGCGACTCTCCTGGCCGTCCTGTGGACGGGCATGGAGGAGAGCCACTGGTCTGGCAGCACAGATGCTAGCAGCCAGAGCTCTGCGCAGGAGGGCCGCAACCCGTTCGTGGAGCAGAAGACCAATCACGACCGC
This sequence comes from Symbiodinium sp. clade A Y106, assembly GCA_003297005.1. NCBI lineage: Eukaryota > Dinophyceae > Suessiales > Symbiodiniaceae > Symbiodinium > Symbiodinium sp. clade A. The sequence continues at coordinate 183,277 of BGNK01000527.1, forward strand.
TCCTACGACCGTGTCCTCGACCTGTGTGTCAAGGCAGGCTCCCCTCTTACGCCACAACGGAGTGTTCAATCTTCTGTCGTGAGGCCTTGTTGGATGAAGAGGCTCACAGCTTGTTTCAGTCCTTGGCTGAAATGGTGAAGCCCATGACGGAGATGTGTCTTTGGCTGGCTTCCTGACCGATCTTGGTACTAGTGCCAGAACTACAACTACTGCGACTAATTCAGACAACTAGTATTATTCGTTATTTATTTAAGTAGTAGTAACAATAACAAGGGTCGCCCTAGGTGTGCCTGGTAAAGACCTAGGCTCGAAGTTTTGCCAGTGCTGCAAATCATCAAGTCGCTGCTTCTGCATGCTTTCCTTGTTATTCAGTGCACGCTGTGTCTTTGAACGGACTCGTACTATACTACTATATCACGACGACGACTACTACACCCAGTACTACATTGTGACTGCTGCTACGACTTTACTAGTNCTTTCCTTGTTATTCAGTGCACGCTGTGTCTTTGAACGGACTCGTACTATACTACTATATCACGACGACGACTACTACACCCAGTACTACATTGTGACTGCTGCTACGACTTTACTAGTGCAACAACAACTAGTACTACTAATAATAATGATTACTAATGCTACCTGCTGCTACTACTGCTACCTCTACCACTACCATTACTGCTGCTGCTGCTACTCCTACTACCAAGGCGGCCAGGACTGCTGCTAGTACTGCCAGTACTATGACGAGTGCCACGGCCCCAACCGCGATCACGCAAACATTACCCCTTCCACCGAGACCGCCATCAACANACAGCTTCTACTACTGCTAGTCCTGGTACGAGTGCTAGTACTTACTAGTGCTAGCGCTGCTGCCACTGCTACTGCTACTGTTACTGCTGCTCCTAGTACTATTACTACTACTACTACTACTACTACTACTACTACTACTAGTACTACTACCGCTACTACTACTACTACTACTACTACTACTACTACTGCTACTACTACTACTACTACGCCTACTACTACTACTACTACTACTACTACTACTACTAACAATAATAATATTATTACTATACTACAGTACTACTACTACTACTACTACTACTACTAGTACTACTACTACTGCTACTACTGCTACTACTACTACTACTACGACTACGACTACTACGACTACTACTACTGCTACTGCTACTACTACTACTACTACTACTGCTACTGCTACTACTACTACCACCACCACCACCACGACTACTACTACTACTACTACAACTACTACTACTACTACTACTACTACTACTGCTACTGCTACTGCTACTGCTACTGCTACTACTACTACCACCACCACCACCACCACCACTACTACTACTACTACTACTACTACTACTAGTTATTAGCACTCGTAGCAGTAGCAGCAGCAGTACCAGTAGCAGTAGCACCGGCAGAAACAGTAGAAGCAGCAGCAAAGCTACTTCTGCTCGGTTTGCAAACCCGAGACTTGCCTAGGTGTGTTTGTCTTGTGTTCTGCTTCTACTAACTACTCACCGACNCAGTAGCACCGGCAGAAACAGTAGAAGCAGCAGCAAAGCTACTTCTGCTCGGTTTGCAAACCCGAGACTTGCCTAGGTGTGTTTGTCTTGTGTTCTGCTTCTACTAACTACTCACCGACCCCCCGCCATTCATCACTGCAGTGCCACTGGCCTGCTGCCTTGGGGGTCACTGCACAAGCCGCTTGCCACGCAGACCGCTGGGGTAGAAAGCGGTAACTGCGACGACAGGGTCAATCGCAACAGGGACGTTGCATGGCCCGGTGGCATTGGGGCTGAACAGGCGAGCTGGTCAGGGGTCCTGTGGAACCACACCTGGGACAGTCCCGCAGCTGGCAGATGCACACCCCGTGGGCATGGCGGTTCCACCCTGGCCGAGTGGAGGTGAGACTATGACACTGGTGTTTGCAAAGACCGCGGGGAAGGCCACCCAACACCCACAACCCGACCCGCCCCTGCTACCACAAAACTACAACGGCTAGTGCTAGTGCTAGCTAGTACCAGTAGTACTACTCCTACTCCTACGACGACGACGACGACAGCTTTGGGGCGAAATCGGAGCATGAAAGACACGGCTAATGTTGTGCCCCATTGAGGAAAAAAACATGAGCAAGTTGTTCGCCCTCCACGAGCACACGCTTTGGGTGCATGGCAACGACTACGAGAATCGAATTGTGGGCTTGGTCCGGGACTCCATGGGGACTTCAGCCCTTGGCCGACTGCACCTCTGCCACGACGCAGAGGCCAATGCTGAGGGGGCAGCTCAGCTTCAGTCTAGGTTTTTGGGGCATTTCGCAGGATGTCATGAACAGTTGTTATGCTGATTCGCGGCGGCTCTTTCTATGCAGAAATACACAAACCCCAAACTCGCCTTCAGGGCCTTGGCTCACGCGGCAAGTTAGCCAGACCTGCTTTTTTAAAACTTGTCATGTAACCGTTTGATAATTTAAATAGCACTAGAAATATCGATCGTCGCAAATCATGATAAGGTTTCAATGAAAGTGCCCGATTCTCATGATGGTGTCTTCGGAGGCATGGCCTATTATCTATTTATTGTACATCGTTCGCAAGGAATCAAGACCTGACCTGAACTATGCCGCTCAGTCAAGGCTTTAACCCGAAACATCATATTAGGCCAACTTTGCTTGACGCCCTCAGACCGACGGTCCGTCACTCTGCCTTCATCTATGATCGGCACCTAGGTGCAACTCATGCGGAAGGTGTCAGTCATTGCCCTGCCGAGTCAATCACGTTGGGATTTCATGTTACTCCATCATTGACATCAGTGTCCCGCCATTTTCGTTTGGCTCATCTTCGTTTTCATTGTTCATCGATACTCATCGTCATTTCTGCTCAGTCATTATATACTCGATATCATATCAGTTCATGTTGGATCATTTCACTTCATGTTGGATCATTTCATTTCATGCTGGATCATTTCATTTCATGCTGGATAATTTCATTTCATGCTCGATCTCATTCGACACAGCTCTCATAGTCATGCTTTTTGTGTGTCTCCTCATTCTGATATTGCGGCAGCTAGCCGAGAGCAAGCACTTCAAGTCCATCGGCTTGCATTCATGTGCACACACACACACACCGCAGATTGGACAGAGCCCATCGTCCCACTCCCGAGCGGGCCGATGTGGCCAAGAATCGGGGGCAGTGTTTTACATACAGCTAGACTAGGACCATGACTAGGCTGCACATGATGAAGGTGGAACGGAGCAGAAGGCCGATTTTCGGGCAAGCTAAGGTCTTGGCGATTTCTCGGAGGCGCCCCCCGGTGCAGGAGGATCTTGTCCGAGATCATTTCATGGCACTTTTGGCTGTGATTTTCGAGATGAGCATGTACGTCCTCTACCTCCGTTCCAGCCCCGCCAGATTCGCTGCTTTGCTCGTCGACCCGAAGGGTGATCTTCAAATGGCTCAAGTGCAAGATGAGATTATGAAGAACATCAAACAGGAGTGGAACACAATCGTGGACATGGAGAACAAGGAGAGCTCCAACCTGCTGCTTCAGCAGAGGTGCGGTTTCACGAAATGGGTGTGCTACAGGGAGCCAATGACTTGCTTGGAGCTAGAAAAATGGTCCATGACGGAGAAGGCCAAGGCTCTGCTGCTGAGTTGGCACCCAGGCCTGGCTTTCAGCGCCAATGTGGAGCAGGTTTTTGCTGCAGTTGAGGATGGCTGCAAACGTGGAGTGAAAAATCTCAAGGCGAGCATGGCCAACTTGCAATGCCTTTCCATAAGGGCTGTGGAGCAAAAGGTGACTGCGAATGAGAAGCGGCGGGAGGCAGGTGAGACAGACCGGGCTCGGGCCGTGAAGCTCGGTGTGGAGGACTTCGAGGGCAGCGAGGTCCGGGCCCTGAAGGCCTCGGTTTGGAAACCGACGTCCTTCTCAGGAAGACCCTTGGTTGATGATTGGTTCAACGAATGAACAAATGACCTGAGTGAATCATTGAATGAACTGAGTGGACGAATGAGTTGCCGTGTGACCAGCGGTTGTCTTTGCAAGATTCATCCACACTAATCATTTCGCTTCTGCATATATCATTGTGTCATACACACATGTCATTGCTACGAATATCCTAAGAGAATTAAGGCTATCATATCCCAGGCAGCCACTTCAACCTGGACAACATCCTGAAAGGCTACCAGTCTACGTCCTCCTTTCACCACAACAAGGTGGAGCTGAATTGGCTCAAAGGCCTGCTTCTTTCGGCAAAGATTCCCGGCTGCACGAAGTTGTATTGCCTCTGAGAAGTAGCCAAGGACAGCAGGGTCAACAGCACATGCCGCTGAGGTCGGGCCTGGATCCTGCAGAGTCAAGCTCCAAATTTTGGATTCCGGCTTTGTGCCAGCCCGGAATGCTGCTGCGAATTGCGAGCAAGTTCTACATTGTCTTGGGGTCAACTCCGGCAGTCTTGTATGCTGCTAGACTCGCATATCGAATCACATGTTTTGCAGCCGCTTGTTTCGCATCAAGTATAAGATTTTGTGGAGGCCCTCCAGATGGATGAGCTTGGCATGGTGTTCAAGAGCAGCCTTCCTGCCTATGAGGCGGACGAGACAAAGGTGCAGCAAGGCGACATCAGAGCTGGAATGCAGGACTGCCTTGCAGAGCAAGAGCAGGTGAAGGCTCTCGCTTTCCGGTTTGAGAAGTACCTTTGCAGAATGCTGGCACCTGTTTCTAGAAGACATACCCGGGGCAGTATACTCAAAATTCCTGTTGTTTATGCTATTGCAGTGATGTTTTTCACCATTAAGGCCGATGGTCAAGGAGCTGCTGCTGCAGACGGAAGATGCCTCATGACCGAGCCATAGTCTGCCTGGTTAAGAGTTGTTGAGGCCAATGCCCCTACTTTTCTCCTACATTAGCAGATAGCTATGCAATCAGTCTGCTGACGAGGTTGAAGTTTTCAGTTACACGATCCACTTCGTCGGCCCTCGCCTCTGCGACAAACTTGGATGTGCTGCTGTGCTTCGGAGAAGCGGATCCGGGCAGACACTGCTTGTGTGGATGGTTCGCAGCAAGGACATCGTCAAGTTGACTTCGGAGACTTTGTCTCAATGGGCTGCCGAATATGCTCTGGATCTCCGGCGAAACAGCACCAAAAGTGCAAAGATCCGAGCCCTGTGCCAGCTCCCGGCTGTCGCCGCAGCCTGCACACCGGCCGAGCTGAAGGCTTTGGATGACTTGCTGAATTACATGGATGAAAAGCGCCGGAAGCGCTCAAAGGCCAGCGAGGCCGACAACCAAGAGGACGACGAGGCTCGGAAGGAAAACAATCTTAGACTCAATCTTGGCATTCACCTGTTGTCTGCTCCAGGCAGATCTCCAGGAAGAGGAGGAGGATGAGACAATGGCAGCCGCCAGACAGCTGCTGGAGCAAGTGCAGAAGCAGGAAGACGAGGACCCCGGCCTAAGCAGTCATGCTTCATGGTGCCCGTCATTTCCTGCAGGCAGAATTGAGTCGATGATTGAATCACGTTTTCATGCATTTTTGTGTAAGATCCCGAGAACAACAGCAAGGAGGAAGAAGCTGATGCCGCTGCTGAAGGCAGGAATCCTGATGAAGCAGCAGCTGGTGAAGAGGCCCAGGATGCCCCTGCAGCAGGTCTTCGAGGTCGCCGTCTTCGACCAGCGGTAGAAGCACCAGCAGAGGCAGATGAAGAGAGAAAACGAGCTTCGCGGCGGTTGCTGAGCAGTTGCAAAGCCGTGCCCGACTTCCTGACGGCGAAGTTCAAGATGAGAGACGATGTGGTCATCACGCACGTGGAGCATCGGTCTACGGTTCTGCCCCACTTCCAGGTTCGCCTTCCAGGCGACGAGAAGTACGAAGGAAAGCGGCATGGTTGCAGAAATCGCATATTACTGGTTGAGTACAAAGGCACATTCCATCAGATTCTGTAGCAGTCAGGGTGAATGTAGAGTAACAATGACAAATGAGGCACAGCTGCAGTGCAAGCTACAATCCCGCCATCGACAAGGAGCAGCTGGATGAGAGGATAGACAAGGCGACTTTGCTGTCGGCCAAAAAACGGTCGATGATGCAAGCATATTACATATGCTACAGGTTTCAAGCCGAGTCCGAAAAAAACAAGCGGCGGCGGCTGCACTGACGAGTTGGCGAGGCGAGTGAAAACAGCTGTCGTCTGTTTTCTCATGATGTAAAATCATGTCATCCTGCCATTCATCATATAAGATTCCCAAACACCCTGTATTTACCAAGCTCATACTCAGCGGTTCATCCAGAACGATGAAATGCAGAAGAACGGAAATCCATCCAGAATGCGAAGGGCCTGCTATGATNTCATCATATAAGATTCCCAAACACCCTGTATTTACCAAGCTCATACTCAGCGGTTCATCCAGAACGATGAAATGCAGAAGAACGGAAATCCATCCAGAATGCGAAGGGCCTGCTATGATTAAATAGTGAGCTACTTAACTGCTATCCTAAACCCAAGTACCTAATTCTTGGGTCCTTTAAAGGACCCTTAGGGAAGGATCCTGAAGTCCTAATGTAGGAACCTGATTAAGAAACCTTGGGCCTTTACTAGGGTTCCTTTAACGGGGTCTATAAGGGTTTCTATAAGGGATCTATAATAAGGGTACTAGAATAATGTAGGAACCTGATTAANTTTACTAGGGTTCCTTTAACGGGGTCTATAAGGGTTTCTATAAGGGATCTATAATAAGGGTACTAGAATAATGTAGGAACCTGATTAAGAAACCTTGGGCCTTTATTAGGGTTCCTTATATGAACCCTACTATTTTGGGGTTACAGGCCCAGGGTTTCTTAATCAGGTTCCTACATTAAATACAAAGCTGGTTACACAAAAAAAGGAACTATGGAACTACAAAGACAAAGGAGACTGTCTTCGGTGGCGGTTCCTCCGTCTTCTTGGCCGCAAGCGTTGCTTCGGCCTTCGCTTTGCACTTTGTCACGGCCTTCGCAGGTGGCGTCATCTCCGGAACAGGATGACTGGTCCCCTATTTTCGGAAACTCCCCCGTAGGCGAGGCAAAGTCTTTCACCTTCCCGACCTGGGTTGCCGAGTTCGGCTCACCGGGTCTTCTCGGAATACAATGATAGGATCGCCTTCTTGGATGCGCCCCGGCCTGAGTTCTCGAAAACCTGAACCGCGCGTGGCGGGAGTTCTTCTCTACCTCCTCCAACTTGACCACGCCGCTTCTTCGGTGAATGCCATACACAAGCGGCGTGGAGGCATGGCAATTGTTCTGCCACCCGCCAGCCCTGCGGAATATTCCAGGGGCCTTACTAATTATAATAGGGTTTTGGTTCATAGTCTACTAAGAATTACAATAAAGTTCTCTAAGGAATAGTCCCACATCATCTTGCCCAACTGACTCATCAAGGAAGGGGACTGCATCGAAGACTAATCGGCCTCTTGTCTGCATGGGCAGCTGACGTTGGACATTGGCTTTCTGGAACTTGGGGATGGTCTGTTCTACGGTTGATGGACAAAATCCTGCACTACCCATTATAAGGAATATACCATAATTCCCATAGTTTAGGGTCCTTAGGGTCATGCAGGATTTCGTCCATCAACAGTAGGATCCTGTCATTATAATGTTCCGACTAGTTACAGTTGTCTGAAAGCCGCAGAATGCGTGCTGTGTTTGAGTTTGAGCTGAGGGTTCACTTCGTCTTCCATGTCTTCAGATGGTGGGCTTTAGGGCGCAGGCTGTTTGAACAAACATCCCTTTCTATGCAAACCGTAATGTGAGCTGCTGATTATTAATGTTCCCCTCAATAGAGCTAAACTCGGCCTGCACGTAATAATAAACACCCCTCAATAGTCCTAAAACCCGTCCCGGTGTAAAATTTTTAAGGTTTAGGTAAATAAGCACTCCTACTACAAAGNCTGCACGTAATAATAAACACCCCTCAATAGTCCTAAAACCCGTCCCGGTGTAAAATTTTTAAGGTTTAGGTAAATAAGCACTCCTACTACAAAGTGACGCCCTGGAAGAGGAGAGACAGGTACTACTGTACTACTGTACTACTACTGAGAGCCCCAGCCCCCAAACAACTTCGACCCCCCAAACAACTCAAGATGATCATTGAAACCGACCCGCCACTATTACGCATTTTGGTTGTTTNTACTGTACTACTACTGAGAGCCCCAGCCCCCAAACAACTTCGACCCCCCAAACAACTCAAGATGATCATTGAAACCGACCCGCCACTATTACGCATTTTGGTTGTTTGGGGGGGGGGTTAATAATCAGGAGACCACATTAAGGCGGTGATGGTCGGGCTCAAGGCATGTATGCGGGCTTCCGATGACTGATGACTGTGATGGCTCGGGATGCTGCTTGTGCAGGTGGCGCAGCGCTATCAGGAGCTGCCTCGTGTACCTGGAGTGGAAGCATATAGACTCACATTGGAGTGCACGACCGTGCAATGCTACAGCTCACTACCACCAACATTATGGCAGTATTCAAAGGATCACGGACTGGTAAGCGGAGATAGAAGTGAGGTAACTATAGGTTTTGTATTCATATCCCCAAGCAAGGTACGTATAACCTTCATTTCTAAGTCCCCCATCCCCCTGGGTAAGGGAAGCTTCACGGTGATGTTCCATGTGCTACTGGGCATGGGAGTTCCAGCAAGTTCGGCTCGTGTTCTGGAGGAGGTATTCCGCTTAGGCATTGAAGGGTTCCTTTAAGATCATTAGAGGTACTTTACCGCAAAAGTATTTGCTGTATAGGTACATGGACTCAAGGGCTGTTCTGGTGCACAGACCCCAGCATGTTAACACTTCATTTGGGCTTAGGATGGTTTAGGCCTTCTGGTTTAGAGTCTGGAGTCTGGTGGATTTCACCTGAACACGAAAGGCTTCCTTATGGCACTATGGAAGAACTGACGACGTAGTCTTGTTGGCAAGAGTCAGACAAGAGTTTTGAGGTTTAGTCCAATATACAAAACTCTCGAAACCAAAACCCCTGAACCGTATACAAGTCCTTGTCAAACCCTGTTGAGTTGATAGAATGTCATCGGGCGGGTTTAGGGATATAGATTCCCGCCTAGCTAGTCCTTAAACCCAACATTCAACACCTAAGTCCCCAAAGCCTGAACACTAAAACCAATACCCTGAAACCCTAAAGCCCCAAACCATTCATCGATCCCTTTTGCTATTCTTGTGGTGAGGGCTTGCGCAACCTCGACGTCCCACAATTGCCACGGTCCGGCGCACGCCCTGACTGCTTGAAGCGACATGCCCTTGTCTTTGGTATACCTCAGGCAGGTTCCGGTGTCGGTGTCGGGTCTTCAAGCATGTCTGAATAAGATCCTGTTTATGGAAGGCGGCAGCATCTGCTTGTGGATTCTCGACATATGCTTTGCGATTTTCGGTTTTGCACGGGGCTTGCTGGGCATCTTATCCCTATACCGCCTAAGAAGCATACCCTCCAAAAGAAAAAGACTAAGCACATCTACGATCGCTCCAAACCTAAATTGGAGAACCACTGAACAAAGGAACATACCCTGGATCGTCTCAGGGCTCATTCCGTAATATAACCTTTTGAACACAGAAACCCTTCTTCAAGGAATCCCTACAACCCTCAACCCTAAAACCCTCTAGTACCCTTATAGTAACCCCTAACCCTAAACCCTAAACCCTATCCCTAAACCTGCACCCGAAAATCCTCTAGTACCATGATAGTATCCCCTAGCCCTAAACCCTCAACCCTAAAAACCCTATAGTACCCTCATACGGTTGATGGACAAAATCCTGCATTACCCATTATAAGGAATATACCATAATTCCCATAGTTTAGGGTCCTTAGGGTCATGCAGGATTTTGTCCATCAACCCTATTGTACCCTCATAGTAACCCCAAAGGAGCTTCGGAGTCTCTAGAGAACCTCGTTTCGGGGGTCTTTCCAGGCGCAGCGACTCCAGAACTCCATAGTCAATGGGTTTAGGGTTTAGGCTTTAGGGTTTAGGGTTTAGGCTTAATATGGGAGTTTCCGGAAATTAGGGGTACCTTTTTTGGAGGTCCCTAGTATAAGGATCCTACTATTTAGGGTACTATACTAGGGTCTCCTATTTTCGGAAACTCCCATATGCACTTCGAGAAAACGAAGATCCCCAGTGACCTAGGAATAGCCAGCGTTTTGGAACTGTATAGTTTTCCAAGATTCTAAGGAACCAAAGACTACAAGAAGGGAAAAAGGGCAAACTGGGAGACCTGGAAAACTTGTTGCCTAAGGGGAATTTTGGGGTTAAAGCTTGCGTTTAGGGTTCAAGCGTTCTCTTGCCTGAAGGTTGTCTATTTGCGATTTTGGGACGCTTCACGGCTGTTTTTCAGGGGTTCTACATGCAGGAAGGTTTGGTATGGGAGCCATAAGTAGGCAAAATACGCTAAAACACATAACCACAAGGACCATAAGTTTAGTATAAGACGCTTGAGATACTGTTGACCTTGCCCACTAAATCCCGTGAGCTAGCAAGTAGGATAATACGGCTGATGGACAAAATCCTGCACTACCCATAATAAGGAATATACCATAATTCCCATAGTTTAGGGTCCTTAAGGTCATGCAGGATTTCGTAGGAGGTTGAAGGCTTGCAGAACAGGAATTGGGCCTACGTAGGCTCTGGCATATGTAAGGATCCTAGCAGTACGATGAATTAGGGCTCCCCTGCTGGAGCTTGTGCAGAAAGCATCCTACTATTTTGAACAGTGCTTAGAAACTATTAACTAGAATAGGGTTTTTCTGAAACTCCCACGTAACTAAGCAGTTCATGCGTACACTTACACGAAACTTGAACTGCTTTTTTGTAACTTCCACATAATGTAGGGCCTTAATTTTTGGAATCGGGTTTTGGGGCCCATTATACTATAATCATAATTATAAGGAACCCCAAAATAGTATTGGTAAAAATTAAGCCCCTATAATAAGCAGTTCTGGGTGGCCACACTTCTTCAGAGCCACGCGCAGATTGTCCCACATGCACCTTGGTCAGGGGCACAGCAAATGGCGGGGATGCAATGTAAACCTGTGATCAATATAGCAATATAGGGTTTTGGGATATAATGTGATAAATGGATAGGACGATAACAGAACATGACGTATATGACACCCTTATATAGCCCCGAAACACCTCAAGCCCAGACGTTGTGCAAGCTTGCGCTGAAGTCAGCCCGCCAGATCTCTAAGAGCCGTGCTCAAAGACCAAACAAAGGTGTCCTCGATAGAGGAAGTGCCGATGGAGACGGATCACATGCCTCACCGGCGGTGCAGGCAGTTAGTTCCTTGAAATGTCCCACAAGGCTTCCTGTGCGAGTTCTAATGGACCCTGAGGGAAATCCACAAGAATGTACAAACCTTACTTAAAACCTCACTTATATACACTGCAAAGCGTCCAGAAGCTGATTGCTACACCAGCCTTCCATGGCAAAGCTATTCTAAAGCACATTTGGTGAAAGAAACCTCCTTTATGTTGTCGCAAGTGAGGAAATATTAATATAGGGGCCTTACTGATTAGAATCAGGTTTGGGATTATACTATAGTTATAGTAAGGAGGCCCCCAAAATAGTATTAGTAATTACTAAGGCCCCTATAATAGGCACTATGCCTAAGTTGTCCTGGGAATTCCACGGCCCAGGCACCTAAAGCAAAAACACGCGGGCGACACCCAAACCTGCAAACCCACCGTGCGCCTGCGATGGCTTTGCGTATACATATGTATATATATATATATATGTATATGTGTGTGTGTTTATATTCATATATTCCTACGCAGCCACAGAACGCTGATCAAGACCCTGGCAGCTACCATGGCAGCAAAGGCAATGCCACACATGTCTAGTTTTGGTCAGCACAGCCAGTGTGTTAGCAGTTCTGAGGGTTAGGTTGTGTGTTTTAATGCTGGCCGCAACGATGGCCAGCACAACATACATCCTAAACCCTGAAACCTAATCTATAAACCCAAAGCCTTAACCCCTATAAACTCTACAGAACCCCCTAGAACCCCTAGGGATCCCTCCTAAAGGATCCCTTGATTGGAACCCTTCAAGTAGCCCGGCCCGGCCTTTTGTTCTGCTTGTCCGCCTTATTTAAACGCTCGAGGATCTCCACCTCCTTCTCGGCAGCCTTGGGGCAACAAAGGGGGGGCAGTTCTCTACTCATAGTAGTTCCTTTTGGTGTTCATATTTAGAATCCTATAATGTAATCCCAACGAGGAACTACTATGGAGCCTATGGGTAAGTTAGGGTCCCAGTTCTCTAAGTTAGGGTCCTTCTTGAGGCTCCTTAAAGGGATCTGTAAGGATTACTATAAGTCTCTACAAGGGTACTACAAGGGTAGTTCTCTATGTTAGGGCCCCCTTTTGGGTTCCAAAAAGACTACGGGACACTGATAAACAGGACCCTAAACGGGACCCTGACTTAGAAAGGCTTCAAGACTGCTAGGTCTAGGTATTCTGAAGGTTGATACTATAAGGATTACTCCAAAGATTGCTATAAAGACCTCTTCTTGGAGGATCAAGGGTTGCGAAGTCAGGTAACTATGGTGTTACTGGTGTTACATATCTCCGAACCCACCTGGGCGCTTTTATCCTGACTTGGTTACACGAATCTCCCTGATGCCTCAAGGCCACTTCAAGAACCTCTGTAAACTGGCACTGCTTCTTCAAGGCATGATGCCAAAAGAAACAGAAAGATAACCTACACATTGTCACAAACCCTGAAATCCTAAACCCCGAACCCCAACCCCCCTGGGCTTTTAAGTAACCAGGGAGAAAAAGTATAAACTTCTATTTCATAATGCTTCCTTTAAGACAAACAGTATTAAAGTATGGTACTCCAAAGCCCAACCCTCTACACCCCAAACCCTAAGCCGCCTAGACCTCCAACTCTAAGCCCAAAACCCCAAACCCCAACCCCAACTCCAAACCCTAAACCGGCACACCCCTAAACCCCTAAACCCCTGAACCCCTAAACCCCTAAACCCCTAAACCCCAAGCCCCAAAGCCCCAAAGCCCCAAAGCCCCTAAACCCCAAACCCAACGACCCCTTTAACCCCGGACCTTCTTCATCATGTCGTTGCAGCGCATGACTTTGATGGCCACCATGGATCCATCGGTCTGCGACCCGGGAGAACCCGGCTGCTACAGGGCTTGGGATTTAGGGTTTAGGGTTCAGGGTTTGGGGTTCGGGGTTCAGGGATCGGGGTTCGAGGTTTCGGGGTTTAGGGCTTGGGGCTGCTGCAAGGGTTTGTATCAGGGTGTTTTAGAGCTTTATTGGGTGTTACCAGGGGTCATACGGGTTTCTTTGCGTTGTGTGGGGGTTTATCGGATGCTCATAAGGGCCTTTATAAGGTTTGCACATTTGCTATAGGGTTTTGTGAGATTCGGAAGGGTTGTACAAGGGTTCGGTTACGGTTTGGGCTTCACGGCTTTGGGGCTCTTGGGCTATATGGTTCAGGGATTTAGGCTCGGTGGGGATATAGGGTACGGACAAGGCTCAGCCCAAAGGGTTCAGCCTAAATGCTTTGATACGAATACCGAGCATCGCGTCGTGACAAGACTTGCAAGCCGAATGCCATAAAGTGATCGAAGGATTTCGCGAGTGGTTTCCAAGTCTAAACACCAAACTCCAGCACCGACAACCTATATCCTTATTTCCAATCCCATCAGGAGGTTTCACAGCCGCGAGAGCTCAGGCTGTGGGAGTAGGATGGATTTCGTGTGGAGCGACTCGGGTCGATTTAGGCACGGTGCTCGTATGCGAGAATTATAGTACACTTGTTGCCGGGAAAGCGCGTTTACAAATCGATCTAAGAGTGGGACCAGGGTCAGTGCAAGATCAAAACCTTCCATGCGACCTCAAGCAGAAGCCTTTCCCCTAAGCCCAATATCTCAAACTCTAAACCCTGAACTGTCCTAAACCCTGAAGACACTATCCTCACCGTCTCAAACAACAAGATTTTCCCTGAGAACACCCGATAAACTCACCGTTCAGATTTTCAAACCCTGCAGGTCTATATGCACTTGGGTAGTATGTGGACCCCATCCAAACGTAAGCAACCCTGACAATCAAACTCCAGCGAAACTGTAGTACAGACCTAAAAGGGGCCTTATCATTTAAGTTTATTAAGGGTTCAAGGACCCTAAAGGTAAAACCCTGATCCAAGATCGCCCCAAAGACCTTAAACCGTAAATCCTCAGACCCTGAAACCCTGACACTAAAACCCTAAACCATACGGCTCTAAGACGCGAGGACCCTGATCCAAAAGCGACCTTGTCCTTGGCTTTGCACACGTTTGAGAAGACGCCCTTCCCCACGAAGTCCTGGATGGAAGAAGAAGCGCGGCGTGTATGACTTTTGGTGGGGCTTAAAAGGATTTATATGGCTCATAGAGTTTAGGGTGTAAACTAGAGGGTTTGTAGCATTGTAGGACTTAGGGTTTAGGGTCTCGACTGCAGATGATGCTGTTGACAGCCCCTGTGATATGCCGCTTCTGCTGTGTTTAGAGCAACTTGGTCGTGTTGCCCTGTGTTGTTTTGCTGCTTTTACTGGCGTCGATACTGGTGCTGCTGTGTTGGTTGACGATGCTGCCGCCGTAGTTTGTTTCTGCTGTCGTCCTGGTCGTCGTGGTGGCAGTCGTCCTAGTCGTTGTGGTGAGCCGACGTGGTCATTGTTGTCTTCGTCGTCGTCTCCGTCAAAAGTTTTAGTAAGGTCAGTTGATACCGACGGTGGTTGGAGTTCCTGGTGAAGAGACACACTGACATCTCAGCCATCCGCTTCTTTGCAGCTCCCTTAACCCTAGACTCTGAAGGTTCACTCCATTTCAATCCCATGAGCCTTACACCCCAGACTCTATAAATCCCCCTAAAGCCTTGATCCTGTAATCCTCGCACATTCGTAACCTCCGTCGCTGGATCCTACTTGCAATCTCTCCCATTACTTGCAACCTCCTCCATGGTCGGCACTTCGGCGCTTTGCACAATTTAGCGGATGGATTGAGTTAGATTGTATAGGGTGGTAAGATTGCTATTGCGTCTAAGTCTGTTCTCGGGTTTAGTTTTTGGGCTGCGGAATGCTCATCCTGATTTCCATGTAGCCCATTGCTCTGCTGTATTCGGAAGGGATGTGACAAAGCCCAAGACCACAGTCTACATAGAACACGCAGCTTAAAGCAGCCAAGACATTTGACTCTTCAAGATGACCTTATCTCACCCCACAAAACGCCTTTACGGGGCCTACAGCATGGAAGATCTGAGATCTTTCGCTTCAGAAACTCAGGTTCGTCTAACCTTCATAGCCTTGGCCCGTACCTTAAACCCGAACCCCTGATCGATCGGCTCAATTCTAAGCCTGTAAACATCGGCGGCGGGGGTCCGGTCTGCAAGAACTCTGGTCCCTAAGTTTCGGAAGCCCCCGAATTTTCAAGGCCCCAAGACATCGCAGCCTTGAAGCGCCTAAGCAGCTGGCTCAGTTCCACGCCTTGACTCTCGACATGCCCGATGACCCGTTGAGCCGCGCGCAGGTGTGAGGCAGGTGACTGCGAAGCCACCATCCGTGCCTGCTGCAGATCAGTGATCTTGAGACCCTGACGCCGTGCACCAAGCATGGCTGACACAAGTTCTTCCAAGAACGGCACATTTGGTTCAATATCATAAAGAGCCATCTGGCTGGCGACATCGGTAATATTTTTCAGGGGCTTCCCACTGTGAGCACCCACGAGCAAGGCGAAGGTGATGACATTGGGTGTTACCTTTACACGGACCATTTCTGAATACAGGTGCATTGCTGCTTCGTGCTGGAGCGAGTTTTTGCATGCATCCAAGGCCTGGTTGTAGTCAAGGACATTGAGAACCTTTCCCCTGTCCCGCATCATGTCAAGCAGCTGTGTAGCAAAAGCATGATCGCCGAACTGCGCCGCTGCATGCAGGGCTGCGCACATAAGCGAGTTCGCACTCTCGGAATCGTTCCACAGCTTCGCTGCACGTGCCTCATCCCAAACCGTCATCGTCTCGTCCTTCCTCTCAAGTTGAGAAAAGAGCCGAATTGCACAACAATAACTCTTCAGTGTCTTTTCTACACCTCGAAGACCAAGTTCCTCGTAGATCTTCACGCCCTTTTCGAAGTTGCCGAGTTTTAATGCAGCTACCATGAGCATGTTGAAGACGGGGGCCGAAGTCTTCTCAGAAGTGTCGAAGGCTTGTTGGGCTGCGTACCAATCGTTGCGATCAAGGGCACCGCGAATTCTGTCACGTCACTTTGTCGGCGGCGGATACCCCGGCCGCGAGGTCCTCCATGCCGATTGTCAAAGGCACGTTCAGGCCTTCTTCTTCACGCTTCTTTTGAAGTTCTGTTCTCGAGATCTTTGTACTGAAGGTGAGGTTAGCATAGCCATAGCCAGGATGCCAAAGTCCGGGTAGGAGTGATGCCAGCCAGAACAGAGCAGCAAATTTTCCAATTTGGAATAGAGTTGGCAAACAGCCTCGAACCCCTGAACCCAAGCCCTGAATCATAAACCCAAAGCCCCACGACACGCAATCCGAAACCCCTAACTAACCCCCAAAATGCGAACCTAAAATATAAGTCATGATCGCTAAGGTCCAAGACCCAGGACCCTCAATCCAAACCATCAAGCCCAAACCGTCGAACCCGAAACGCAAAGGGTAGGATGCAGTATACGTCTTCGAAAAGGCAAAAGCACACAAACCCCGTAAACCCTCGAGCACGGTAGCTTTAATCTTGATGAATAACGAAGATAGTTATGATCATAATAGTGGTAGCAGGTAGCATTTGATGATAGAAGGAATCATCATCATAATAATGTTAATATTATTAATTAGTAACAATAATAACAGTTACTAGTGAAATCAAAAAGAACAAAAAGAACAATAGTAATGATACTAGTCATACTAATAATATAACAGTAACAATAATAACTATACTAACAAGAACCCGACTAGTGATAGTACTACTAAGAATTAAACAAATATTGATAATACTACAAATAACAATAACACCAATAATTGTCGGAATACTAAACATTTGTAGTAATAATCTTCATAATAGCAACAATAATAAGATCAATAACAGTAATACGACTATATACCAAAATACAAATATGTTCTAATCATGACGATGATACTGCAAATTACTAACATGAACACTAGATGCAATAACAGTGGTAAATAACAAAGAAGAAGAGTACAGAAATAGTATGTAGTTTGGGATTGCTTTGCAGGGCTCAAGTGCTTGAGGGTTTTGACTGCTTCACACTTGTCGGTTTGATGTGAAAACTCACGTTCTACTGAGCGAAGCCCTACGTAGCTGAATTCTTGACCCGGTTGCTTGTAGCGTGGCGGCATCGGCGACCGCGCGTGCTCAAGTGGATGCTGCACATGGTATTGACTGACTGTTGTCTGGCACCGAACTATTGCTGACGGTCTCACTGTCACGGGCCTTCGTGTAATTAGTGTTGCTGTACTGATGATGGCCTCGAACTTTGAAACACTAATCGTCTCGTTCTTCCCGATCTCATTGTCATTGTGCAATGGTTTAAACTCGCCGTCAGAACCAGGAACAGAGACTAAGCAACTGGACCAACACGATCGTGAGGAATCGAACAACGACTGCTGGCATGCTCAGCATGCGAGGCTACGATCCCGAGTTGCCAAGTCGCCTTATAAGCAACACGGGTTGGGTAAAGGTTAATTACCACTCAGCCGCAGAGATAAGAACTAAACCCCATCTGGACCCAGGGGAAAAATCAAGGACCATCCCAATCCGAAAAAGCTGCACGCGATTCCGGCTCAGGTACTGGGCTTCGGAGCACCATACTTTGATACTTTCTTAAAGGAACCACTATGAAATACAAGTTTATATTTTTTCTCCGTGGTTACTTAAAAGCCAAGTTACCATGTTCAGGAATGAACACAGTTCAGTTCGCAACGTTCCCGGGCCGAAGGCCCCAAATCAGAGCTAGAAATGGGACTGAAATACCGGGAACCCTAAACCCTAAACCCCTAAACTCAAATACTGGGAACCCCCTGGGAACCCTAAACCGTAGACCCCTAAACTGAAATACAGGGAACCCTAAACCCTAAACCCCTAAACTGAAATACTGGGAACCCCCTGGGAGCCCTAAACCCTAAACCCCTAAACTGAAATACTGGGAACCCTAAACCCTAAACCCCTAAACTCAAAT
>BGNK01000527.1:204384-234730 GCA_003297005.1 Symbiodinium sp. clade A Y106
CTGAAATACTGGGAACCCTAAACCCTAAACCCCTAAACTGAAATACTGGGAACCCTAAACCCTAAACCCCTAAACTCAAATACTGGGAACCCCCTGGGAGCCCTAAACCCTAAACCCCTGAACTGAAATACCGGGAACCCTAAACCCTAAACCCCTAAACTGAAATACTGGGAACCCTAAACCCTAAACCCCTAAACTGAAATACTGGGAACCGATTTGGGATTTGGGGATTTGACTTTTACTGGGAACCCTAAACCCTAAACCCTAAACCCCTAAACTGAAATACTGGGAACCCTAAACCCTAAACCCCTAAACTCAAATACTGGGAACCCTAAACCCTAAACCCCTAAACTGAAATACTAGGAACCCCCTGGGAGCCCTAAACCCTAAACCCCTAAACTGAAATACTGGGAACCCTAAACCCTAAACCCCTAAACTGAAATACTGGGAACCCTAAACCCTAAACCCATAAACTCAAATACTGGGAACCCTAAACCCTAAACCCCTAAACTCAAATACTGGGAACCCTAAACCCCTAAACCCCTAAACTCAAATACTGGGAACCCTAAACCCTAAACCCCTAAACTCAAATACTGGGAACCCCAAACCCTAAACTCCTAAACTCAAATACTAGGAACCTGTGGGGCTGAGGTGTTGCAAGGTTCCCCAACCCAAAACAAAACACACTCACACACAAACCCGCCCCGGTTTAGATTTAGGGTTTTAGGGTTTAAGATTTAGGGTTTTAGGGTTTAAGATTTAGGGTTCTCGGGTTTAAGGTTTAGGGTTTTAGGGTTTTAGGGTTTAAGGTTATTGCCCACTGTATCGGCCCAAACTGGGTACAATTCCAGCAGACTGCGGCCAAGGAGCTCCTACCACCGAAACAACACCCCCAAAACTCTGAACCTGAGGGGCTATAATGTCCTGTTATATCGTACCCATGACTACAAGATAGTATGATATAGTACCGTAATTTAAGCCTAAGGGTCCAAGTACCTAATAATCATGTACTCCCCCAAATATTAACCTACATAACTACACACATATTTACTACCCTAAACCCAAGTATCTAGGTCTTTAGTCCTTTCGACCCGAAGGCAGACCCCCAGGGTAAGAAATCCCAAACTCAACACCTGCAGCTCACCCTAACCCCCAAACCCCTGAACCCTAAACCCCTAAACCCTAAACTCCTAAACTCCTAAACCCCTGAACCCTAAACCCTGAATCCGAGAGCTCGGAAGGGTGTAGGGCTTTTTTTTTGAGGGGGGGGGGGGGGGGGGGGGGGGGGGGGTTTGGTTGTAGGGGTTGGGGTTGTCTTTTTTGGGGGTTATAAGCTGCCCGGCGATGATCTATNGTTTTAGGGTTTAGGGTTTCGGTTAGGTCTTAGGGAAGGCTCCCCAGGGTTTAGGATTTAGGGTTTTGTTTTTTTGGGAGGGGGGGGAGGGTTTCGGGTTTAGGGGTTTAGGGCTTCTTTTTCAGGGGGACTAAAGGCCAGCGGCTAACGACTTGATTGAAGGTTTGTACTCCTTCAAGAGGGTCAAAGGCTACTTATTCCACGGCCAACAGCTTCGCAGAGTCCTCAGTGACTTCATACCGCTCCATCATGACTTCCCCGATCTTTGCCTTGTAGTACCTCTGGCGGCTTTGCTTCGGGATTCCCTGTGCAGCAGAAACTTCTGCACTTGGTTCTTAGTCTGGGAGCAGGAATGACACCTTGTTTTCTTGAACTGATTGCTTTGCTTAGTAAGAAGATTAGAGATCCTTCGGTTGATGGACAAAATCCTGCATTACTTTAAGTACCCTAAACTATGGGAATTATGGTATATTCCTTATTATGGGTAGTGCAGGATTTTGTCCATCAGCCGTTTCACTCTCTTCAAACCATGCATTTGTCACAGCGGTTGATTTCGTGGGAAGGCCTTCCCCCGACTTCCAAGTCCCCAGGCCTACTTGGAGGCATATGTAGACTGAAGACGAATTGAAGTCCTATAGTGATTTCTCTGAGCTTGAGGAAGGCGGTTCAGGGTTCAAGCTTCAGGTTTGTGGTTTAGAACTTGCAGTTCAGGGTTTGGTTTTGGGTTCTTAAGGGTGCAGGGCTCTGCTTGCTTTTGCAGCTAAGAACCCAACACAATCAAAGCCTACGAACAACAACACGAAGCAAGTCTATGGAATTGTTAAAAAAAGCGAAGCGGGATATTCGATTGTCCGCCTTTGCAGGTGCGCAGTTTTGGACACGAGCAGACAAGCATGCCATAAATAAAGCTGCTCACGTATGCATGCACACATGTACTTACTGTGCGGAGTTTGCACTGTCCGTCATCTTCACCCTGCATACCTGCATGCCTAAAAAACATAGGCGCGTTCATACACATACACATGCATGCACGTACAGACACGCAGACACACACACACACATACATGCACAATGCATGCACGTGTACTCATGTAAACGCCCACCCGCCGGCTCTGTCACCAAACCACCCAGCCGCCCGCCCAACCCATCAACAAACACAGAAATTCAAAGACAAACAAAAAAGACAGACGGACGGAGAGACAAACAGTCCCACAGGCCTCCCAGTACATAACACACCAACATACATGTAAATACAGACACAGAACACGTACATACGCATATATACATGTTGCACGCATGCATGCATACATGCACACAGACAGGCATACATACATACATACATACATAATACATAATACATAATACACAAAACATAATACATAATACATAATACATCATACATACATACATACATACATTACATTACATTACATTACATTACATACATACACACACACACACTCACTCACACATGCGCAGGACAAGCGGCATGGATGCCTCATCAGGAATCGAGCAGTTGATCTACCGAGGAGGAACCAATGCTGATCACGACCAAGTTAGCAATCTAAGTCATGGGTTAGTCATGCTTTAAGGAGGCTCTTACCCTATAAGCCTAGCTGTGCAGATTTCGGTCTCCGGTCAAGGCATCAAAAGGCCGTGTGGGCTTTGAGCCCCAGTCCAAGTCCTGAGGCGATTGCCATACGGAGGCCTGGCTTACACGAGGTTCAGAACATATTGGGAGGTTCATGAGTAGCTATACGTAAGGTTCATAAGTAGGAGAACAAAAGCTATTGCCTGTTCTACGGGTTTTATAATCCCCAACTATAACTACCCATGAACCTCAAGTAGCGAACCGTAACGTGGAACCTATGTTGCAGGATCCTCTCAAGGAGCCTCCCACACAAGCCTGATTTAAAGAAGCTACAGGCTCGCTATAAAGAATATGCCCAATACTCCACAGCAGCAGAAGGACAAACACTCAGGTTGCACAGCCCAAAACCGAATAGCCCCTCTGCGAATCTTGCACCTTTCAAGAGGTTAGGACATAGGAGTAAGGGGCTTGGGGTTGAAAAACATAGGCTACAAGGCTTCAGGTTTATAGGGGTTGCATTCTGAAAGGTCGCAAAACGCCTTGAAAACTCCCCATAAACTGCCAGCTTCCTGATTGCCCAATATCCCAAAATTTCTGAAAGTTACTTGAACCCCATGGTGAATCATGTACAAATTTCTATTGTGGACTTCTTAGTTCAGGGGCATTCGGCAGTATCTGTAAGGCTGGAGGCTTGAAACTCACCGTTTATGTAACAACACGAAGCAATCCAAAGCATCCAGTAATGAAGCATGAACCTGCAAAGAAACGCCTAAATGCAATCAGTTGAAGCCCAAAACTCTGAAATGACCGATGGCCTGGAAGCGTCATCGTCTAAATTCAAGTAATATATAGTGTTTCACAGAATCTCAGCAGGAACACCCCAAAGCTGACTAAACAAACCCCTGCAACCCGCCACCATCCCGAAACCCCACAGTGGGGCACCCTTCCGAGTCGTCCCAATCATCGGCAGAGGCACCGGTCCTGGGTAGCTGAGACCCCCAAAATCTCGAGGCCAGAGAAATGTTAGGGTTTAGGGGTTGGGGGTTTAGGGTAGGGGTCGTCTGAAACTCATGGGCTAGTATGGGGCTCGGTTTGAGGGTTTGGGGTTCGGGGGTTGCGGGACTGTGCTTTCATGGAAGGTGATAGAGCAATATGACGATACTCCTCCCACTGTTAGCGACTTTACGTTCGGGGCACACCATGATTCTCATCCCAGCTGAGAACTAGCCCTGTTGGCTCGAGCCTCCTGATAGGAGAGAGCCATGATTTTTTACTATCCACCTGAAAACCACAATAGCCCAAAGTCTCTAAAGCCCCCTCAACCCTGAACCCTAAACCCACACCCTAGCGGTTTGGGAGTTCCTGGTTCAGGCCGTTTGGTTTCCTTGCGGATTTCAGGGCCCATACAGATACAGCTGCAGCATGCCAGCCGACAGCTCTGATAGCAACGTTCACGGACCTCGGCCAGGTGAGCAGCATCGGGCGCGCAACCCAGTCCCCATCTCCGTCGGAATCCGAGGCTCTCTTCGCTGAAGTCCTCCTTCGCGATCTTCGCGAGGTCCAACAGCCGAGTGACATCCAATGGCTCCCGGCCACCGTGCTGGAGAAGTCGGGGGAACAGGCACGACAAGTGGAGAAACCGACTTCCATGTTCAAGGCCAGTGGTTGCAAATCACTGGGCAAATACCTCTCGAATCCGACTGCACAGACACTGGGCCCCGCCGAGTGAACCCCTCCGCCCTGCAGTCGCTTGTCCAAGGAGGTTGAATCAGAGAAGAAAACAGAGATGTCATTGGGTTTCCAGCTGCTGCAAGTGCAGCATGCTGGTGGACATCGTGAAATCACCCATCTGCCTTGAAGTTGCTGGGTTGGGGCTTCTGGGCTTCGGAGCAGCAATCTATTAGGGTTTAGGGTTTATAGGGGTTTAAGGTTTTAGTAGAAGGGTTTAGAGTTTAGAGGTTAGGGAGTTGCTTGAGACGGCGGTCCCTGCCAAAAGGGTTTAGAACAAGAGCCCTACCATGCAGAGTCCGTTTGCAATGGGTCCACTTCTGTCATCGGGATCCCGTGCTTTGTCAAAGTCCAATTCGGGGTGCTTGCCACTCACGGTTTAGGGATTCAGGCTTGGGGCCGCTGAGCAAGAACTTTTTGGTTCACCAGTAGCTAAATAATTAAAAGGGTACCCTTTTGTTCTATACTACTAATTTGGTTGAAATAAGGGAACTCCGAAAGAAAAAGGGCAACAAAATGCTAAATGGCGCCAAATCCTACACTTGTCCCTGAACATCCCTAAAACTTAAAGAGTATATATACACCCCCAGAACCCATGTAAGAGTTTCAGAGCATAGCGGGTCCGAACATTGATCCTAAGTCCCTAAGTAGTAGGATTCGCCTAATCTTCTGAAACATCCCATATCAGGAAAGTGGCTGGCTGATCGCATTTGCTTGCCCCGTCGCAGCCTTTCGGATGGCATCCTGCAAAATTCGGCTTAAAGATTCAAGCTTAGGGCTCGGATTTTTAGGTCCAGGGATCAGAAACTGTGTTTTGCAGTCCTGGAAGGCATCTGAAGGCATGTGCCGGTTTTATAGTCGTTTAGAAGGTTACGTGTCTCATACCACGTATTAGCTCGTCGTGAAGACTTGGGGAGGCTACATTAATAGGATGGGTGTGTGCTAGCTTTGCGGTATGTTAAAAAGGCTTGCAACATTTAAGCTAAAGCAATCTGCTTCAAGGGTTCAGAGACTAGCTGACCCGCACGGTTTCGAAGATGCTTCTGGATCTGTTGTTTCTTCTTGCTCAGGTCTCTGCTTGGTGTCTAAGGCTTTGTGTTTGGAACTCGGGGTGTGAAAGGCTGAAGCTGCAAGTATTGAATATCCTGCTTTCCAGACTCAACTCAACTCTGGAAGAGCCAGAGATTGCTCGATCACTTCGGCTTTGTCTGACATCCTGATCCAAGGTTCTGTTTCGACATTATTGGGCAGAGTTGGGCTGTGGGTGTCAACGGGTGCAGCAGCAATAGTCGGCATAGGTTCCGGGGCCTTTCCTCCAAGAGCCCCATCTTGGGGAAGGACTGCTGGGAACTCACGTGTGGTCGTGTCCGAATATAAGGTTATAATTAGAATAGGGTTTTGAAGTCTATTGTACTATAATTATAATAGGGAACCCCCAAAATAGTACTGGTAATTATTTAAGCCCCTATATTACCCTAAGGGTCCAAAGGATCTAATAATCAGGTACTCGGGTTTGGGATAGTAGTTATGTAGGTTACTATTTTCGAGAGTATATTATGATAATTGGGTACTTGGACCCTTAGGGTTCGGCTCTTGGTGTAGGATGCGTTCTGGATGGGCAAGCATGGAGTCCCTTTACCCACCCTGAACACGAACTCGCAAAGCCCCGTGCAAACAGGAACTGCTCATATAGGGGCCTTAATAATTAGAATAGGGTGTGGGGGGTATATTATACAATAGTATAGGTAACTAACTAATCAAGGCCCCTATCCCCTATATTACTTCCATACCTTCAAGCGAGAATTTCAAGGCTTCGAGCGATGAGCTTCTTGTTCCTCTGCGGGGTTGCTTCGCGGAGAAAGTGCCCCTAAGTCGACACTTCGACTCTATACAGATCCTCAAAAACGGAATCCCTCAGAAGGAGATTTTGTTCCCTACAGACACCATGTCCGCCATGTCCTCATCTGCCGTCTCATCGAACATGTTGTCTTGCTCTGCCTCGCGCGTCGCACTTTCCCGGCATGAGAACTGCTCTCTCTTTTGCAGACGTGTTTGCTCCCTGTAGGGTTGAGGTCTACTCCAGGCATCTCAATACCCTCATTGCAGTATTTTCAGCTGGACAGGCTTCATGATGGAGCCCAGAACCGGAACGGGTACCATCATACGAACCACAGGACATTCGGTCTGTCTTACTGCTAGAAAGCCCTTCAAAGACGCCAACCAACACGCTCGGGCAGTGCACACCTAACAGTATCAGGGCTTTAGGAGTCGTGGGTTCAGGGTTAATTGGGCGTTTAAGTAACCAGGAAGAAAATAAGTATAAACTTCTATTTCATAATGGTTCCTTTCAAGAAAAAAGTATAAACTTCTGTTTCATAATGGTTCCTTTCAAGAAAAAAGTATAAACTTCTATTTCATAATGGTTCCTTTCAAGAAAAAAGTATAAACTTCTATTTCATAATGGTTCCTTTCAAGAAAAAAGTATAAACTTCTATTTCATAATGGTTCCTTTCAAGAAAAAAGTATAAACTTCTATTTCATAATGGTTCCTTTCAAGAAAAAAGTATAAACTTCTATTTCATACTGGTTCCTTTCAAGAAAAAAGTATTAAAGTGTGGTACTCCAAGGTTTTTCCTGACTTGAGCGCTTACGTGCTACAGGTTCTCCCAAGTTTGCATTGTAGGGTCTTATAACCGTAAAAAGCGGTTGAGCAGAAAAGAAACTAGAATGGAGACTATAGGCAGGTTCAGGCTACAGCTTCTTGGAGGATCCTTTCAATTTCAAAGTTAGTTGGTATTAGGCTTGTGCCCACTGGTTTTATGCCCTGCAAGTCACCTGCCTTGGGAGCTTGTTCCGAACGGCATCATGAGGGCTGGATTGTTAGTGAGGCTTGCTGTAATGTCAGATATACAAGTACTTTCGTGTGCCGTTGTAGCGACCCCAAACCCAAGCTGCGATGCGGATCGATGAAGTCTCACTCCGAGGGCATGCCTTGTGCTGCAGAATGAAACGCTGCAGATCTTTCTTCAGCCTGGCACCCATGTAGAGTTAAGGGCTTTCAGAGTATCTCTAATTCCATGGCCGAGAGTTAAAGGCTTTCAGAGTATCTCGGATTCCATGGCCGTGGGGCAGTTTAGCAAGCGAGGACGTAGACGAAGAACGATTGTGTAAAAGTGCTTTTAGAAACAGAACTCGGGGCCCCAAACCCGGAACCCTCTTTCCCTACCTGGGCCCTGGAGTGGCGCACCTTTTTTGGATAAGCTATACTACGGTGAAAAACAAAAAAGAACAGGGCTACTCTTGCGCCACTAAACCCTGAAGCTCCTCCCCTAAACCCCATACCGTGACTCCCTCAACCACCCCTTGCCCCACCCCAATACTGCAACCATATTTAAAAGGAACCCAAACGAAAAAGATGAATTACTATTTTGGCTTCTATACTACATGATACACTGCAAGCTAGAAGCCCGGTTGGCCTCCTGCTCAAACCACGCCGCAGACCGGCCCCCAGGCAACACCGCAGGTTCAAATCTTGAGCTCTAAACCGAATAGCCTTGCCCTGAACCACCGCAAAAGGCCTGCCTCACATGACAAGACTTCCCCCCCCCCCCGAAAAAAACGTGACAATAGGAAAGGCCCCATGCCCCGCTAACGCTTCAAACCATAAAACCCCAAAAGCCCTAAACACCCTAAACCTAAAAAAACAAGTCTCAAACCCTGAACACTTAAACACTAAAGCCAAAAGCAACAAACCCAAAAACTTACTAATAACACTTCCTAAACACCTATAAAAGGCTATTATTCTACATACTTTTGGGGTCCAGGTTGACCCTAAAGCCTACACCCTAAAACCTGCCGGGGACGCTGGAGGGACTCTTCGTCCATCTCATCTGCAGCCCTCATGATCAGAAAATCTGATGAACACTTGGGTTCATGGGATGCTGCTTTTATTCTTAGGATGAAACCATGGGCCCCTAGTATGGGCCCTTAAACCTGGGATCCTTATATACCTGATATATACCCTATTCGTACCCTTTAAGGTCTCTTAAAAGGGCTAAGGGCCCATACTAGGAGCCCATACTTCTAGCCTTAGATTGATGAAACTTTAGGCCTGTAGGGTTCATGTTGGGCTTAGTAGGGCTTCTAGGGCTTTTCAGGGGTTTAGGCCGGAGGGGTTTGGGCATGGGGATGTAGAGGGTTGTTGAGTCTTATGCAGTTTCGGGTTGTTTGGGGGGCTGGGATTTGGGTTCAGGGTTTAGGGTTTAGGGTGTTCTCCATCCAAGCAGTGAGCCAAAGCGTGTGATAAGTTCAATGTTCTATTTTTGCACCGCGCATATGCCAGCATCAATGCTCATGAAGAGATACCTCTGTATCTAGCCACACAAACGAAAGCAAACAGTACACCAACTTGATACCCACCATGTGTTACACGCACAGGGCTCTTGCGAGGTTCTAAAAGCTCCTGCGCTTCCTGCGCTTCCTGCTTGCCGATGCAATGGCTTTCGGTTTACGGTTACGGGTTTAGGGCTAAACCCTAAACCCTAAACCCTAAAGGGTTTAGGGTTCTTTTTGGCGTAAAAGCGGCTCTTAGGGCCTACGGTGTATACACTTTGCTTTTTCTTTGCAGTGTTCAGGGCCTATAGAATAAAGGTTTCCATGGGGAGTATGCCTTGTTGCTTCGGCATTACAGGGTTCGGCTGCTCGGGTTGAGGAGTCAGAATTCTTGGATTTACTGCTCCAGGCTGTTCTATACTGGTCCTCGACCAGAACTCCTGCAGCGTCCTTGTGCCCACATAATGTGTATTTTGGGACCGTCAATAGACATCCGTTCACGACCAGAATATGTACGATAGGCACCCGACTCTCGGAAAGTTTGCGGTTTTGAAACCTTTTGGCACTGGCTATCTGCACCCAGACCAGCGCAATGGGCGGCAGCAATTATGAACACTAATTAATCCCTGAATCCCAATTTTTTCATGCCCCTATATCCCCAAGCCCCTAAGTGCTTACACCGTTAGACAACACTTTGCGCCCTTGACGGAGAGCTTACCTTTGGTTATCCCGATCAACTCTCGGGCCCCGACGGTACCGGGATGTCCTCTGCGCTGTTCAGATGCTGGTCAGGGCTGTCCTGGCTTGGGTTTCTTTACTCGGGTTCAGGGTTTATATAGGGATTGGGTTGAGGGTTCTTGGCAGCTTCACGTCGAATTGCATTGTGCTGCTTCCTGTCTTCCTTCGCTTTGATTTGAGAGATGCAACTTCCTGGTTAAAGGCGTTCTGCATCGCTTTGAGACAACACCTCATAACGGCTTCTGCTCTGAAAACAGCACGTGTATTGATCCGCGCAAGGAAGCTTGCGCGCAGGTCGCCTGCCCTTCATCTTGTGCTGCCATTGCAGTGGTCGCAAATTCCGCATGCCAAGGCGATTCTTTGGCGATGGTGCTCCCTCGGGGCTGCCGGCTGCTGGATGGTAGCCAGTGTTGGGACGTGAAGCTACCAAGGCTTATGTAGGGCTTGAGGTTTGGATTTATGTTTCCGGGTCTAGGGCTTGGCCCTAGTATTTCCGGCTTAGGGATGTTCGCAGAATCTGCGGGTTTAGGATTGATGTATGGTGTGCTTGTGACTTAAGAAACTCTCGAGAGTAGGGCTTGTTTTACAGGGTCTTGAAGACTATATCGTGTTTCTTGCGGCTAGGGGTTGCTTGCTTTTTCATGGGATTTTGGGGCTTGGGGTTTCGCTTAAGTTAAGGGTCTGCAATGCTTGAAGTACTGATTATATAGGACCTTGGAATTAGGGTAGGGAGCTTGGCCGGCAGGGTGCATGTTCTTCTCTTTTGCAGTTTATGAATAAGCCCGGTCAAAACAGCATAACTTGTAGAGACTACCTCCTAAAACCCAAACAATGCAGGTTTACTTCGAAACCATACAGCTGCTGCATGGCCCAGGAAGAGCGACAACAACCCCGAGACTGCCACCCCTACCCTGTACCCGGGTACCAAAGCCCCAGATGCTTAATTACACCCACAAAATCTCGAAACCCAGCTCCACACCCGCAGGATCCCTTGAGAACCTGACAAAATACCCACCACTACCCCCCAGAATCCCGAAACGCCCAAACCCTAAACTCTTAAACCTTAAACCCCTAAACCCCTAAGCCCAAAGCCCTATAAGCCCCAAAGCCCTAAACCCCCGAAAACGGGAGCATGTCCGCTCCTCCAGCTCCTCTTCGGCTTCCTAAGCAGCGAAACATGAGAGGTCTCAGAATACTTAACGTAGGGTGCTTCTTTAAGGGATCCCTTAAAGGAAGGGCCCTATTTAAAGTAGGGTGCTTCTTTAAAGGGTCCCTAAAGAGTTCCATAAAAGGGCCCTATTTAGGTAGGGTGCTTCTTTAAGGGATGCCTAAAAGGTTCCATAAAAGGAACCTAGCTAGCGTAGGCTTCGTTAACGGATTCCTTTTCGGTATAGGGTATAGGGGCCTTGATGGTTTTAGTAGGGTGTTTCTTTCAGAGATCCTTTAAGTGTTACAGTAAAATGGTACCATAAGGGCTACTTCAGTGGTTTAGTTTAGTGGACTTATTTCTTAGAATAGTGTGTTTCTTCAAGGGCTCCTTTCAGGGTCCTATGCTATCAGGGTCCTATGCTATCAAAGGCTTCTAAGGCTTTCTTTCAGGGTTTGGTACAAGGGCCTTGATAATCAGCTTAGGGTCTACCAAAAAAATATAGTAACCCCAAGGGTCCAAGTACCTAATAATCATATACTCTCCAAAATCCTAACCTACATAACTACTATCCTAAACCCAAGTACCTTATTATTGAGTCCTTTGGACCCTTGGGGTAATTCAGGCTCTGCTTTTTTACCAGGGACTTGGGAGTTTCCGAAAAATAGGGGGTACCTTATTTTGGGGTCCTTATAATAAGGATCCTACTATTTAGGGTACTATATTAGGCTCCCCTATTTTCGGAAACCCCCACTTGTGAATTCTTGAAGTTGCCGCAGGGCTCAGGGCTCAATTCTCCTGGTTTGAACCCAAAGGGTCCTATGTACCTGTATAGTTTAGGGCTTTTAGGGTTTAGGGTTTAGGGTTTAGTAGAATGTAGGCTTTCTATATTAGGAATTACTATTATGATCCAGGGACGTATCCCCCATAAGGGTACATAGGACCCTTTGGGGAAACATCCAAACCATTCTAAGCCCTAAAGCCTGCCTCGGATCAAAACACATTTGATTGTGCGTCTAGAAGCATGAGGGTGCAGAAGTATAGATTGGGGTAACGTTAAACTATTGCAGTCGGGAGTCCGCGATCTTGCAATGACCCCTCTTTTGAAGCTAGCGTCAGCTGAAGTATCCTAACAAAATGGCCGCTGGCCCAAACACCTCAACCGACCGGCCTAAATTCATGAAGACTACCTATAGTCCCCATTGTAGTTCCTTTCTGGGTGTTTATATTGTGGGTTCCCACAAAAAAAAACTGGTTAAACCAGAATAAGGAACTACAATGGTGACTATAGGTGGGTGGTTGTCAAAATTATGGTCCCTTTTGGAGTCCCTATTATAATGCGGCACCTGGTGTTTAGGGTACCCAAAAAGGGGGCATAATTTTGACAACCACCCAGGTAGAGCCCTATCCCGAAGCCAAACCCCAAACCGCTAGTTTGTCGTTCCTGACTACATGGAGGTTCACGGGTAGTTCTAAGTGGGGTTATAAGTCCCTAATATGGGTTATAACTATAGTTATCCTACTTATAACCCTACTTCTAACTACCCATGAACCTCCAAGTACGTCCCCATGCCGAACAGGTCCAAGGGGCCATTTGCGTGTTAGTGTCGTCCACCCTTGGCGGAGGCTTCAGGTTTTTGGTTGGCGTGGTTGAGGGTTATCCAGTTTTTGAAACTTCTCCAAACAAGAAACTCTAAACTCTATAAACCCTAAACCCGATCCAAATCTCTACAACTGCAGAACTTGAGCGCTAAAGCCCCAAAGGCGAAATCCCGTAACGGGGCTTATGGGGAAGGTGACAGAACGCTGACATCGGAGCACTTCGAGCTGCATGGGAAGGCATTGAAGTTCGAACATACAGCAGCATGTTGAAATTACGGTTTAGGGTTTAGGTGTTCCCAACAAACGAAATAAGTATGGTTGAGAAGGATCCTAGAGCGTAGGGTCCCTGTCAGGGCCCTGTCTTGCTTCAACTGCCTGTAGTACCTACTTAGAACCATCGAAGGAAACTTTGACTTTGATTGAATTACAAAGGAGCCCTTACAGAATTCTTGCAAGAGCCTTTACGGTCTCCGGTTGTCGCCATTTCTTGCAAAGCTCTAGGTCTCTCGCTTCCAGCTACCGACACGGAGGTAAAGGCCGCTAACTGTGCAGTTTTGGCTTAGAGCTAATCTACCCATAGGCCCCAAAGTAGCTCCTTTTTGGGATTACCATATAGAATTCTAAATATGAACCCCAAAAAGGAACTACTTTGGGGCCTATGGGTAGGGCTCATTGCAAGGGTTTCAGGCTAGGGCTTTGCATCTCACGTTTCGGATGTCGGGCTCAGAACTTATAATTATTACCCTAAGGCTCAACATAGCCCAAAAGCCTTATATGCTACGGTCCCCAAAAGCCTGAATATATGAGTCCTTAGAGCCTTAAGGGTTCGGTTACAATCTTCACTCATGTGGCTCTAGATTCACCCAAACCCTGAAACCTAAACCCCAAGCCCTAAACCCTAACCCCTAAACCCTAAACCCTAAACCCTAAAACCTAAACCCTAAACCCTAAACCCTAAACCCCAAACCCTAAACCCTAAACCCTAAACCCTAAACGTAACCAAAGAGCTCCTCTTAGGAGGAACGCCAAAGTAACCTCAGAGCCTCGCTGGGACAAAGGCTCCATGTGCCCAAATACCCAGACCCCCGGGAGGATCCAAAAAGTAGATCCCTTAATGGGGGTTCCTAGGGTTTAGGGGTTAGGCGTTTAGGGTTTTAGGGTTTAGGGTTTAGGGGTAGATCCCTTAATGTCCCGGGGGTCTGGGTAGGGATCCTCTAAGGGCTTCTTTAAGGGGTGCTATAACCCTAAGGCTCTAAGGACTCATTAATTGGGATCTATAAGGGTTCTATAGGGCGTTCTTAAGGGTTCCTTTAAGGGGATGCTATAACCCTAAGGCTCTAAGGACTCATATATTTAGGCTTTTGGGCCCAAGGACCATACCATATAAGGCTTTTGGGCTATTTTGAGCCTTAGGGGAAGGGTTCTATAAGGGCTTTATAGGGTTTAGGGTTTGAAGGTCCGTGTACCCGAAGAGTATATACTTTGGCCCCCTCAAAGTATATACTGGTTTGATACATGGACCCTTAGGGCCTTAGGGATACGTTACTATCCCAAAAAACACAAGCACTAGCACGGCAAAAGTGTTACGGTTTAGGCTAAAGCGTTTAGGACCTAGACGTTTCTCCTCTGAGGCTTCGCAAAAGAGAGCCCTTTCCCTCACCCAAAGACATTGCAAATCTTTAAGGGTAGGATTGGTTTAAATTCGAGCAAATGTTAAGCAGGCAAGCTTGACATGGGTAAAATATGCATTAAGGATGATTTCCAGGATTCGCTTACCCGGCTGGCATCGAGCCAGTAAGTGCAAAACTCTGAACTCCGTGCCACCACAAAACCCATAAACCCTAAAGCCTGAAACCCTAAAGCACTAAACCCCCAAAACCCTAAACCCTTGAACCCTGCAGCCGGTGGACTTTTCTTCCATTTGGCTCCTGTCCCACAGAAAGGCATCCCTCGATGGCGCTTGAAGCAGTAGTTTCGGATCCAACCGATTATGGCCGGCCCCCCAAAACTATGCGAGGGAGGGCAGAGGCAAGAGGTACGCAGAACATTCAATGCCCCTCTACGACCCTGTAGCCGAAACCTAAAAGCTTGAACAAGACCAAACCGTAATCTAAACAAGAAGCTTTACTTTGTCGGACTCTGAGCCAGAGAATTGATCTTTTGGGGCGTTTCCAGCAAGCTTTCAAGTTCGTTGTTGAAGGGCTGGGTATACTTGGGAACACCAGGTGATTTCCAGAAAAGGTTTACTTGGAGGTTGAGGATTCTTAAAGGGGCTTAGCAACTAGGCTTCTACGCAAAGGTCGTCTTCCAGATTTCATACAGTACCACATACGGGTATGGGAGTGCAGTTGCCTGATCATGACGTACCCCCCCCCCCCCGCAGATGCCAACCTAGTTTTACTGTAAGTAACCTATGGTCCTTTGGTTGGTTCTCGTCTACAACTACTGCAGTTTGTGCTACATCGATATCGGTTAACACTGCTGTCCTATTCGTGCTTGGCACAGAATACGCACCCAATTGCTCCTGTGCCTCCCCGCGCCCTTTTGTGGTGTGGTGCCAGACTTGATATGCTTTTCATATCGCCGGCTACCAGGCTGCCTACCCCTTTGGGCTCCCTTCCTCCGGCAGCTACCCCAAAACCTATCTCTGATCCCATGTCGTTCTTCAACCACTGCAGCCTGATATGGGTGGTTGTCAAAATAATGTCCCTTTTTGGGTCCCTATTCTAATACGGCACCTACTATTTAGGCTACCCAAAAAGGGACCATAATTTTGACAACCACCCAGATGTTTCGGACCATTTCAAACTTTGTTGTGTGTTGCTGATGTTCGGAACAGATCGAGGCTCCTTCGCGCAAGGTCCAGGGCTGCTTCGCGTATAAGGTTCTCTACCCGCAGGTCCCGCATCCGAAGCCCTCAACCCTAAAATATCCCAACGCCCCTAGGCCCTAGTTACGCCCTGAAAAGGCCCGAGGGGGCAGCTCTGCAAAACATGCAAAAGCTGTACATGAGATGTGCCTGTTAGCCTGAGGCTGCTCGAAGCACCCTAAACCCCTAAACCCTAAACCCTAAACTCCCATACCCTAACGTTGGAACACTGAAGGCTTGCAAGGCAGGGATGGTCGTATCGGCTCTGGGGTCGTACCGTGTAGGATGGCTGACAAATTTGACAGACTAAACCCTAAACCAAAATCCTTGAACCTTGAACCATAAACCCCTAAACCCCTAAACCCTAAACCAAAATCCTTGAACCTTGAACCCTAAACCCCTAAACCCTAAACCAAAATCCTTGAACCTTGAACCCTAAACCCCTAAACCCTAAACCAAAATCCTTGAACCTTGAACCCTAAACCCCTAAACCCTAAACCAAAATCCTTTAACCTTGAACCCTAAGCCCCTAAACCCTAAACCAAAATCCTTGAACCTTGAACCCTAAGCCCCTAAACCCTAAACCCTGAACCGTTCAACCCCAGGCCCTAAACTTCGAACCTTGTCGGGTTGCTGTGTCTGACTTAGTCAAGATGAGACTTTTCGGAACCTCTACACTAGAAGCCAGAAAGTTGGAACATAGTTGTCCTCATAAACTTAAGGTAAAGTATAAGGGGTCCTAGCACGAATCCTCCTAAAGCCATGATCCAACTTTCTGGGTTCTACTCTACAGTAAACCCCAAAAAGTTGGAAACCGGATTAAGGCCCAATAGTGCTGGGATTCCCTATACATTACTCTTCAGGATTGAGGCTATTGGGTTTCCAACTTTTGGGCTTCTACTGTACTGCTCTCGTGAGGACCCGGGTGAACCCTAAGAATAATTTTAGCATGCATGAAGTTGTAATACGTTCTGTGGTTCATGCGTAACTGTAAGTAGGCTTCTAAGTACCCTAATTTAGGCTCTGACTGCAAACCCTACTAATTACTACCCATGAACCTCCAAGCAGGGTCTAGAGAGGATGGGCACAGGTGGGTTTGGCTTTGGTGATCTAGAACACATTATAAGCACTCTTACACTGCCCTGCTTCAGACTGTAATCCACCAGCAATGCTTCAATTCAAGATCTACGAGCAATGCCGAAACGAAAGCTCAGCAATGTGTTTCCTAGAAACTCCTGCGTGCTTGCATTAAGGCTTAGAGGCCGATTCCCAAACACTGTCCTAAACAGCTGCACCAGGCCTTCGGCAGACAGGACCCAGGCCAATGCTCGGCAAACTCTGAAAACGACGGTGGTTGGATCATATTCAACAAGACTTCACAACACAAGAAATGCCGGGAACAGTGACAGAAAGGAACAATCGGGGACAACAACAACAACGACGACAACAGCAACAAGAGCAGCAACAACAACAGCGACACAGCAACAGCAACAGCAACGGCAACAGTAACAGCACCAGCAGCAGCAGCAGCATCAACAGCAGCAACAGCAGCAACAACAACCACAATAAGAATAAGAACAACAACAGCAGCAGCAACTGCAATAGCAACAGGCAGCGACAGCAACATCAACAACAAAAGCAACAGCAACAGCAAGACATCGGCGAAGGCCAAATGTCGAAGTCGACGTACAAATGCGGTAATCCGCCATTACCACACTACTAAGAAGACGACGACTACTACTTCTACTGCTTCCACTACCACTTCTTCTAATGTCATTGCTGCTGCTGGTGTTGGTGCCCGCGCTGCTATTGCTGATGCGTCTACTGCTACACCTGTATGAAAATGACACTCCTGAAACCTAAACGCTAAGCATTGGCCCGGCCTGATTGCATACTTCCGTGGCTGCAAACGCCACGAATTCTGGAACCGCTGGATCCTTTAGGCTGTAGGGTTTCGCTAAGGGTCCATGTACATATACACTACCCTAAACCCTAAACCCTACAGTAATATGTACATTGAAGGTTCCTAGATAAGTCCTTTTGAAGCCAAAGCAAATGCCATATAGAAACCTGGACCTCTCGCAAAGCCGGGATGCTGGTCACCTTAAGTACTGGGTTCCCATGCTATGACCACACAGGCTTTTAGGCAGGGTCTAGATTCTATGATGCCCAGCTCTACGTATAACTTTTCAGCAGTTCTGGGCTCTGCAAAAATGCCCGCGCGCTTCGCCCCCTTGTATAATGAGCGGGCTATATCTACTGTTGCTACACTAGGATCAGGGATGAACCAAGGTAGGCTTTCAGCATTCAGCGCATGCAAACTCCAGTAACACGGTCTAGGTTTAGGGTTGTGTAAGCCGCCATCCCTTCCCAGACCCTCATAAAGTCTTTCAATTCCGTAAAAACTCTTCCCAAAACCCTATATAAACCCTTGCCTCGATAATTGGAATCGGGCTGGGGGCACACTAATTGTGTTATGGCCATGATCCGGGAATATGAAGAGATACTCATGAGGAAATATCCCGACTTCTTGCTAGGTGAGCCCGACAACCAAGTTCTGAAATGCTGTAGCGTGGTTAGGCCTTATAACCCCAAAGCCCCTTTGAAGTATGGTCTTCTTCGGGCCCCTAAACCTGAAACAAGAGTTTCCTAGAGCCTTGGAGTAAGAAACCGGGTTTTGGATGTGGTTATGTTTTTCAACGGAGAACCGGGGCTCGTGCACCAGTACACATCTCTACATCTCGAAGGCTTTGGGCGTTGAGGCTGTAAGTTTCGCAGGGGATTGAACGAAAGCTCTACAACGAAGCAAAACGCGGCTCAGAACCACGCATGGTCTCTATCGTAAACCCCAAAAGTTTACTGTAAAATCTCAATCTAAGCCCGGCCTACATGAACCCTGTAAAACCTACCTTTTGGGGGTTCCTTGTTATGATATCCTTATATAAAATCACAGAACAGGTAGGTTACTTGGGGCTAAGGAAGACCCTGAACCCTACAACTTGAACCCCTCGTCGTCAAAGTTCCAGGCAAGCCGCCACTTTGCCCCGCAAGGATACCGCGACGCCCTGAGGCGCCGCCACTGCTGTCAGAGGCAAAGCTCAGCTCGAGACACAGGCGAAGGGTCAAGCCAAGAGAGAGGGTGCGCTGAACCTTGAACCCTCAACGCTAGACCTGAAAACCCCAAAGACCTCTAACACACCTATAAACACCTACAAAACCCGGAAGCACTTTCCAGAACAAATCTGAGATGTAGTTCGGGGGGGATGTAGGGCTAATTTTCAGTCGCTATGAGGGTACCATGCTGGTTTCAGGTTAAGTAATTTAGGTCTTGGGGTTTCAGGGTTTTGGACTTAGGGGGTATGACCATTGCGAGCTTGGTTACTTACTGCTATCACCAGTCGCTTGTCTTGTTGAAGAGACTGTTCGCTTCGTCTGATTTCTCACAGTGTAAACAGGAAGGCTGATGTTTGTCGTCTTCGTTCCGGGGGCATTAACTAACTTGCTAAGATACAGATTAACGGGAACACCCGGACATTTTTTGCACCGTGATCTTTATTGGCGGTTGTGGCTATATCTAGAATAGAAGTACCAACTACATCCCCAAAGCTAGCACCAACATTCGCACTGAAAAGTTTCGCCAAGCCCTAACACCAATTCTCAAAAACAAAACGTCAAGAGTCCATAAGTCGAACAACTAACTCTAAACCCCAAAACCATTTCCATAAGTCCTATACCCGATTCGCTTGTAGGCAGGCACCCTCGCAGACTTATCCCATGCACTAGAGCACACATCTCTTGAACTGCTGGAGTCCTGGCTTCGACAAGACTTGGCAGCAACTGGTGGTTACTATGAGCGTTGCAGTAAGGCTCCCATGAAGTTCGGGAAAAGTTGCTAGAAGGCTACTGCAAAGGCTTCATAAGTGCTACAATGCTACAGTACAAAGTTCGGCAAGGGTCCGGCCAGCAAGTACCTATTTCGGCACCTATGTACGGCCAAAGTATATACGATATAGGCACAGGAGCCTCGCGGCGTAGGGCTCTTATGATTAGCATTAACTGGGGCGTTCTATGCACTATCTGGGTTCGCGAAGATTTTTGCAGGGTTTTCTGATAGGCCCTTAATAATGTTCTTCTTAAAGCTGGAACAGGATTTTGAAGTCTATTGCTGTAGACTTATGCTGGGGTCATACGGTCATACAGCGGTTTTGTATCTAAGTCACCGAAAACAGCCTTGCACTAGACTCTGTATAGGCCGAATGCACTACGCCACAAGTCGTGTCTGCCAGCAGCCCGAGCTATGCGTTGCTCCAAGCCAGGCTTTTAAACAAGCACTTGCAATGCTTCACACATCCAGTCACACTGTGTTGGAGACATCGTCTTGACATTCTTCTTACGAGTACCAAAAATTAGTTTCTGCTTTTTGTGGAATATTGCCGCATGTCGTCTGTTCCATGCGTCTAGTTGGTCCCCTTGCGGCAGCTAGACATGATGTACGTCACTCTTGGTACGGAGATGACTGTCGATGCGAAGGAGAAGTGTAAACGACGAGGCCCGTCATGAATCAGGAGTGTATGATGATCATGGTGGCGAGGTTGATGCAGGGTTTAGTGGTGGCGGCCGTGGCAGTCACGATCATTCTGACTGTGATGCTGGATGCGCGGGTTTAGGGTTCAGGGCTCGGGGAGCCAGAGCTCCGAGATGAGGGGCTCTAGTGTTCAGGGTGTGCAAAGGGGCTCTCTTCTTCAACAACCGGGCCCCAAAAAGTTCAAACTTTCTAAGATAGAGCTAATATATAAGGCCGAAAAGTTTAAAGTTACCCCGTTCACTATCTAAGGGGGTCCCCTTCACCCTCTTTTCAATCGTGAAACCCTCCGCGAGATAATGCTTTTACAGCCAACAAACCCTAAACCCTAACCCACACCCCCCTAAACTTAAACCCTGACCCCGAAACCCTACACTCAATCCTTTGTAGAACCCCTATCGGACCCATCTCAGAACCTCATCTTCGACAACCCCATGAGACCCTAAAGTCTAAACGGCAACCCAACACTTACACGGTCTTAATCAAAAGAGACCAAACTCCAACACCTTAATCCATACAAGCCATTATAAAAACTCGCATAAACTTATGATCCCCCAAAGCTCCCCATGGCTCTTAGAAGATCTAAACCTCAATCTCTATTACAACCCCTATAACATCCAACCCGAAGCTCGCCACCGTCTCCGGATGTGTGAGAGATTGCCCAGACCTTCCAAAATCCCTTAATTAAGGAATATACCTTAAATTATAATGGGATCCCTAATATGATTTAAGGTATATTCCTTAATTAAGGGATATTGGGGTCTCTGGGTGCTCAAGAGCAGCAGGAAGTCAGCCAGCAGCCTTCCACCTTCTAAAGGAGGTGGGTTACTATAGTAAGCTCTATTAAGTGTGATTGTAAGGGTTCCCATAAGGGCTACTACAAGGGATGCTATGGGGGCTTAAGGTTTAGGCTTTATGAGGTCGCAGGGCTCTGTTGAAAAAAGTACGGTTGATGATATAAATCCTGCATTACCTTAAGGACCGTAGACTATGGGAATTATGGTATATTCCTTATTATGGGTAATGCAGGATGTATATCATCAACCGTATTGCTTTTTTGAAATACTCTAAGTTAAGATTGCAGTGGCTTTCTGGGGCTTTCACAATGAGCACTGACCGTGGTTCTAGTGACCGCATGACCCTTCGATGCGCTGCTCAGAATGGCCATCAGAAGCGCGATCGAATCGCGGTAGTTGTAGTGCTGGTGTGATGTTGATACTGCCGATGATGGCGAACACCCTACAACTGGATCCTTGAAACTAACATCGCCCCAAAGGCTAAACATCAAAGCCAGCCTCAACTATATGACACCAGCAACTTGGAAAATAATTAAAATCCCTTTCCACCTAAGTGGACCAGGCAAGATTCACGGGATTTTAAACAATAGATATAATTGAAATAATGAAAGAATTGAAATCGGCTGGATTTACTCATTTTAACTATTTTCGGATCAAAAGAACAGAAATAATTAAACTAAATAAAATCGGCTGGTTGTAATAATTTCAATTATTTCAAATATTTTCATTATGTCTATTATTTAAAATCCCGTGGATCTGGGTTCCACAGCCGTATGAACAGCCGATTTTAAATATTTTCTTTATCTGGGCTTAGAAAATAATTAAAATAATTAAAATCCCTTTCCTCCTAAGTGGCCCAGGTAAGATTCACGGGATTTTCAATGATAGAAATAATTGAAATAATTAAAATAATTAAATTCGGCTGATTTTAATTATTTTAATTATTTTCGGTTCAAAACAATAGAAATAATTACACTAATTAAAATCGGCTGAATTGAATTATTTCAATTATTTTAATTTTAAATCCCGGGGGGGTTGGGTTCCACAGCTGTATGAACACCAGATTTTAATTATTTTAATTATGTTCTTTATTTGTGCTTTTAAAATAATTAAAACAATTAAAATCATTCAAAATATTGTAATTATTTTAATTATTTCAGTATATAAGCACGGAAAGGAGTCGTTAAATAGACCCTAGAGGTATCTCTCTCTCTCATATATATATACATATATATTTGTGTATATGTGTCTGTGTGTACACACACACATGGTGCCCATAGACGTATATATACGTAGGTACTTTTGTTGTTCAGCTTTGCAGTTGCTCCCGTGCCTGTGTGCCTACATAGGTATTGCGAATACTTACGACCAAACCCTGGACTCTGAGTACGAGGCCTTGGTACTAAGCCCTCTCACCGAGATGCCTCAACCAAAGACTCGGAACCGAAAGCCCAACACCACAGACCCTAAAACCAGAAACCAGCAGCTTTAGACCCTGGAACCCGAAACCTCAACCCTGAAATCCTAAACCCTAACTAACTGAACCCTCAACCCCAAACTCAAGCTCTGAACCCTGAAACCCTAACCCCTGAACTGTGCGTCCCAGGCACTGGCATCCTTCCGGGCTCAATCACTGGAAAGACGTCCTGCGCAGTTTGGAGACATGAAGTTTACGGTTTAGGGTTCAGGGGTTCAGGGTTTAGGGTTCAGGGTTCTATAAGCCTCTACGAGTGTACTGTAAGGGTTCTATGACGGTAAGAGGATTAAGACTTAGGGATTCAGGGCTTGAAGTGATTGAACCTGAACCCACCAGGGACTCCAAACCCGCCTTCATTAAGGAACGTAGCCTGCACCCGACTATCGATCCCTCTATGGTATGCTTTAAGGTATCTGGGCCACTACCTTCATGCCCTGGACACTGAACCCTACTTGCGGTCAGGCCGAACCACCGAAACTGTCAAACTAAAAGCCCGA
Organism: Symbiodinium sp. clade A Y106; assembly: GCA_003297005.1. Lineage (NCBI taxonomy): Eukaryota > Dinophyceae > Suessiales > Symbiodiniaceae > Symbiodinium > Symbiodinium sp. clade A. The sequence continues at coordinate 227,099 of BGNK01000527.1, forward strand.
ATCCCAGGACCCCTAAACCATATACCCCAAGCCTCATGAACCCTAAACCCTAAGGTCCAAAAAAACTAAAGACCCCAAGCCTTGAACCTGCTGTGGTCTGAATCGGTTTAGTGCTGCGGCTTCGGCTTTCTTGGTGTAGAGAGTGTAAACCTTTTCGTGATCGCAAAAAGGAGTAGATCTCCCAGTACTGCGGACTTCTCGCCCCTGGTCGTGCCCGCCAAGGTTTAGCGGTGGATACATGTTTCATAAGGCTCCTGACAGCTCTTCTCTCATAACAGGCTTTTGTAGGGTTAGCTATGACCCAAGTTGGTGCTTGTCCCATTGGTGATTAGCAACAAGTAGTAGTGAGCGGAATGCAAACGTCCGTCCAAGCAATACTTCCGATTGTTTTTTCCGAAGTACCAACACGCTTGGGGTGTAAACACCCCAAACCCTGAACCCTCAAGGTTGAAACCCTAAACCTTAAACAAGGTTCAGGATTTAACAGCCCTTTGGGTTGATATGCAATATGTAAACGGAATTGGGGGATACTGTTGAGAGTACCAGTTCTATCTGTTCAGGCCCCTTAGAGTAATCCTGACACTGAAACCCTAAACGAGCAGGAAGCCAAACATCAGCTTGAAGCTCCAAATCCTAAGCCATCCTCAGCCCTAAACGCAAAACTCCCACAGCGGTCCATGCTCGCCGGCGCATCCACAACTGGAGGATCGGGGACTTGTTCCTGCAGCAAACCGTATAAAGCCCGAAATTAGGGGCATCAGGGTGAGTACATAGTCTTGTATTTTATGCGCAAAAGCAGAGAGAGAGAGCGAGAGAGAGAGAGAAGGATACCGGACAGAGGGAGAGCGGGAGAGAGGGAGAGAGTGAGGGAGAGGGAGAGGGAGTGGGAGAGGGAGAGGGAGGGGCAGGGGCAGAGGGAGAGGGAGATGGAGACGGCGAGCGAGGCGGGGAGGGATGCTCGGAAACCTGGCAAATCATTTTGGAGCTGCCGGACCATATCAGGAATATCATAAAGGATCTGAAACCCTGCCATCCGACCTACGCTGCCCTACATAAACGCGAAGCTTCGCCCCTTTGTGTAAACAATGGTTTTCTGCGTGGAACAGAAATAAGGTGTAAGCTTAAGATTCAAACTCGAAGAGTGAGTTGTGTGTTGATGCACTTGAGAAAGTATAGTCGTCGCTACCACGAACGGAAGCGTGCTGTACCGGCGTGGCTTTTGTTGCTTAACAGGTGAAGTGTTGTGTTGCACAAAGACGAGCAAGCACTAATTCAACTCAATAATTTCGGCACGCCGCCGACGGTCCGTTAATGACTTCGAAGTGCAAAGCAAGTGTCTCGGATTCGTGATGTTCATTGTCGGTATCTTGCAAGGGTACCTCCATGACTTCGGATGAGCATGCGGTCGTGCCTGAGACTTAGTCGCTTGGGAACGGCTTGCTTGCATGCACGAGGCTCCTTGTCTAACGAAAGACCGGATGGCGACTTCCAACAAAAATCAGTGAACTCCATTATGTTGCCTAGGTTCACGCAGACAGTGCAAGCTGTCGCCCTTGAAAACACAAACCAATCTGCGTCCAAGTGCCATACAGCGGGTGACCCATTCAACCATCAAGCGTATCGTCGGTAAGGCTCTTATGAAGCTTAAACCCGAGAGACACAACAGCATCAAGCAACAACGATGCAGGGCTGCACCGTACCCTTACGGCTTTTGGTGTGAGTAGAGCCTGGTTAAGGCAAAGGAATTCACAGTGTATGCGGTATATGCGCACATGTGAGTACACATATCGTCATGCGCAAAGTCCGAAGAAATATGATGACCAGCGGATTTTTGCCGGACAGCCTGGCAGAAACTGGGAAGCGCATAGGAGCAGCCGGAGCGACACCGAAACATCCTGATCAAAGCCTATGCTATACCTGAAGTTCTTTGATAAGGAGCCTACCGTGATTTACCAGATGTTCTGAATGTGGGGTATGCACATGCGGCTCAGGATTTTAGCGCTAGGTTTTGAGAAGATGAAATGCAGTTGCAGTAAACGATGCGAAAGCCAAACCTGGTAGGAAAATCAAAACCTTAAATAACATGCAAAGAGCTGAACGACGATTCGGCTGCAGACGCTAGCAAAAAAGGCCCTAAACCCTAGTTAGCCCAACAGCCCAAAACAACCTTTATTTCTCATAGTAACTTGCGTTTAAACACTGCTCGGCAAGGCCCAGAACTTCGCGGTCTGTCGCTTTCCCTAAACCCTAAACCCTAAATCCCTAAACCCTAAACCTGGGCCCTGCCCAGGAAGCCTTTGGTGATGGGCACAGCTGTCTTGGACAGCGAGAGGGGGAGCACCGGGCAAGCCAGAGTGCTCTTTATCTTTTCTTGATGAGCTTTTGAGCTCTCTGAAAGTAGCGAAGATCTGCAGATGCGAGAATTGCACAGGATACTGCCGCACAGACGAAGGCCGACATTTTTGCATATTACCTACACACCCACCCACCTACCTACAACCATAGATACATGCATAGTTACATGCATGAATGCTTGCATGCATGCATGCATGCATTCATACATTCATACATAGATGACATAGATACGTACATTTCAATAAAAGACAATGCAGTGCAATGTGTTTCAGTGCAACACAAGCAATACAATCCAATGCAATACAACACAACATACACATACACAAATTTACGCGCATACGGGAAATTTGCACACATACGCATACACACACACACAACCGCACATGTGCATATCATACAAGCTTACATACAGACATGATGGCAACCATATAGACGTCGGCAAACATACATGATGCATACTTGCATACATGCATACATACATACATACATACATACACGTGCATACATACAGGCATACAGACTTACATCCCTACATGAATGCATACATATATGCTTACAAGCAAGCAGACAAACAAGCACACGTGCATATATATATATATACATATATATATATATGTATTATTTATTTACACCTACATACATACATGCATACATACATACATACATACGACGCGATGCGACGCGACGCGACACAACAAACAACACTACACAACACTGCACACTCCACACACAACACACACACACACGCAACACACAACACACAACGCACTACGTGCTACACTCCACGCTCTACACGACACGACAGTACACAGACATGTACATATACAGAGACCTATTTCTGCATGTTATGGGACCAACGGATGACTAGCAACAGGATCCAAATGCTAAAGAGTCCACGCCCGATGATAGCACTCCCAAGCAGAATTTCGGATTGAATCTATCTAGTCTAATGCTTGGGGATGCGGCCCGATTCTGACAAACCGATGCAAGAGGCGGAAAATCCCAAACCCAAACCCAGTTGCATATTTCTGATTCGCGCAACCACTTCACGAAAAGAAGGCGGGGAGTCCACGAATCGGGGTTTATGACGTATGAGTTTCAAGCACCGCAATTCTACGACACCCAGGACCCAGGAACTTGAAACCCCCACATACTTGGAGGTTCATAGGTAGTTATGCTTAGGGCCTATACGTCCCGTAATATAGGCAAGGATTCTAATTCTCCTACCTCTAAACCCTATTAAATACTACCCATGAACCACCACTTAACCCTTGTTCAGCTCCGAGCACTACGGTTGATGGACAAAATCCTGCATTACCCATTATAAGGTATACCATAATTCCCATAGTTTAGGGTCCTTAGGGTCATGCAGGATTTTGTCCATCAACGGTACAACGCAAAAGCCCCACCAGACCCCTGAAGCCTTGCCATGTTGTAAGCCACGTAAGACCCCTCAACCCAACTTTCGTGAAACTACACAGAGAGCCTACAGTCCGCATACAGCCCTGATGGACCCTTGCAAGACTCGGCCCCCCCCCNCCCCCCCCCCCCCCTCCACCCCTTTTCAAAAAAAACGAAAACAAGGCAACTCAGCAACACCCTCAGCCTACCCAGAGGCCCCAAAGTAATTCCTTTTGGGGTTACCTTATAGGATTCTATATATAAATCCCAAAAAGGAACTACTTTGGGGCCCCTGGGTAAAGCCTAAACCCTACAAGCAAAGTCACTTGACGGCCTTGAGCTCCTCCTTCAACTCGTCCTTTGCCAAGCAGCCAAGCTCCGGAGGGTCTCTTCTTGGTCTTTGGCTTTTTGGGGGCTTGGGGTTTAGGGTTTAGGGTTGGTCTTTGGCTTTTTGGGGGCTTTGAAACCTTCCTTGTTCATAAGACGTTTATATGGGTTGCGGCAGGTGTTTTTTACGGGGGTAGGGTTGGGGATTCCGGGTTTCCCTGGCTCGGGGTGTAGGTTTCGGATTTTGTGCGAACCCCGAAGCGCTGAAACTGTAGAACGAGGGGGAACAGTCAAAAGTCCCATACCTGCCCAGCTTGCCTAATCTCCCATGGGATCCAGACAGAAGCCCCCGTAGGAGCCTTCAAATTCAGGTAGAAGCCGTTAAGAAACCCCAAACGCTAAACCGGTCCCAACCTAAACTCAAAAATTCATGGTCGGGCCTTCACCTTCTCTTTCACCTCCTCGACCACGGCATCCTTCACTTCGGTCAAGATGTCACCCTGCAGCAGGTTAACAGCCTTTAAGGCTTCGAGGGTTCCCTAAGCCACGAGCTGCCCAAAGACTATACCATGCAATCATGAGGCCTCTGGTCTATGTTGAGGGGTACGTAAAGGGCTTCGTGCTTAAGCTTTTGGGCTTAGGGTTTTAGGGTTAAGCTTGGCACTGCAGAATTGGCACCTTCAAGACACAAACGACGAATTCAGAGCATGGGAATGTCACAAAGCCTGATACGTAGCCAACGAGACCCGTGCCACATACAACAAAAGCAAGCCAAGCGAAACAGCAAATGTCCTGAATTCTGACGGCAACACAGGGACCTTAATACTCAAAACTGACGAGGAGGCGGCGGACGACGACGCACAAGCGGCACGTCAGATGCCTGAAAGTGTATGAAGCCTATTCCGCTTAGTAAATCTACCCACATGCTGTATACACCCTAAATGCCACTATCAGGGGCCCCGAAGTCCACAGAAACATCGTCGTTTCTACAATATTGCTAAAGGTGCCCCGAAACCCCGAAACGCCGAGGATGCGATCCTCATGTTGAAGGTGCTTTCCAGGGTGCCTGATGTCAAACCGTCATCCTGAAACAACGGAGCCATAAAACTTCAGGATTTTTCCTCACCCCCCAAACCTTACTCCCCCAATAAGCCACAGAAATAAGAGGTTAAACTTTCCGACTCCTACTAAACCATAAGAACTCAAAAAGTTTAAAGGTTGGGTAGTGGTGATCTAAGAAAACTTACCAAGTCTGGATGCCTGAGCCAGGTAGGGTTCGAGGCCAGAAATTTGGAAGATGGTTCTCCATCCTCCTCCCCTTAGTGTGCAGTGCGGGGAATCCCGGCGCTCACCATCCCGATACTATGATGCCATGTTCTAAACCCTAAACCCTAAACCGATTTCTTGGGCTGACCTCTTGAACCCTTCAAGTCATATAACGCTCAACCCGTAAAGGCTTATTTAAATAAAGCCCCTACCTAGACCCCCCAAAAGTAGGTAAAATAATGGCCCAACACCTATAAAAGGCTATTATTCTACATACTTTTGGGGTCCAGGTAACCCTAGAACCACCTAAACCCTAGAAAGCCCTGCTTATTTAGGGATCCGGCGTGCCCGAAACCCAAAACTTAAAACCCCCAAACCCGGAACCCTAAACCGCTAAGCCCTAAACCCTGAGCCCCTAAACCCTAAACCTCAACCCCTAAACTCTGAACCCCTGAACCCCTATATACCCTCAACTCCTTCAAAATTAACCCGCTAAACCGTTGCCGGCGCCTCAGCTTGCGCAGGGCGTTCGGCCTTTCAGTCTCGGGCTCGGGAGTTTGTTTGTTCCTTAGGATTTGGCGTTTTTAGAGTTTAGGATGTTTTGGGGTTTAGGGTTGTAGGGTGTTGGGTTTAGGGTTTAAACGGGTATATTATGTAGGATTTGGGGGTCTAGGTTTTAGGATTTAGGTTTATATGGGCTTGTGATATTGACTTGAGGGAGGATTCGGGGTTAGGGTCTTAAGGCATATAGGGTTTAGGGTTTACGTATCTGGGTTTACGATGTAGGACTTGCGGTTTAAAGATTAGGGTTCTAGGGTTTAGGACTCAGGATTTGTGACCTTCGGCTTCTGGTATTGTGAACGGTTTTAGAGTTTAGACACCAGGGTGCGGCCTTGGGGGTCTCGGGCTTGACCTTTCATCTACGGGTTGAGGATTTGGGGCTTGGGACTTCCCCTAAAGGACCCAAAAAATCCAATAAGTAGGTACTCCGGTTTAGGATAGTAGCTATGTAGCTCAATATTCAGGAGAGTATATGATTATTAGGTACTTGGACCCTTAATTAGGGTTCAAGCATTCCTGCGCGAACCGACGTAACTGAAAATGAAAGGAGTTGCGTGCCAAAGCAGCAAGCTGACCACGCTTACCTGTACCGGGCACCGGAAGCTCAAACTCTAAACCTCGAAACCGCGCTCACTATGATAGGAGCCAGAAAACTACTAATATAAAGGCTCCCGATTACAAAGATACTACATTTTGGAGCAAAACCCCGTTCCGATCATTAAGGCCCCTATGCTGGGAGCATACCCGCAGCAACAAACCGTTGTCTTGAAGCACATCCGCCGGGATCAATCTTCCAAGTCGTCTCGATCGTTTCGGGCTTTTGGGGCTCAGGGTTTGGTCTACTGTGCCGTATCTATGCAAAGGAAATCCGCCGAAGACTCAGACCCCATATACATATATATATATATATATGATGCCCTTGTGCGTGAGCATGAGGGCACCGCCCCCGCATGAAATACTGAAATCCGTAAAACCGTCTTGCAACCCTTAGGCCTCACTAGGCCTTTGGGGTCCAGTATGGCAAAATTGTATATGGACTGTGCGGGGGCGTTTTTTCGAACCCTGAGCAACAAAAAACAAATTCACATCCCTGTTGATCCGACACCAAAATCCTGCCAAGCCTCCAGCCGCGAGCCTGAACGCACATCCCAAACAAGAACAAACTAAACCCTAAACTAGCCTTAAGACCTTCGTAAGACACTCGGCACCCTTAACACTGAAACCCTAAAACCCGACCCTAGACCACAAACCCTAAACCCTACATTCCAAATCTTGAACCCTAAACCCTGTAAAAAGTCGTGAACCCTGAAAAGGCTGTAACTCCAGGCCTCGTCTCGGGTAGTCGGTGCAGCAGGAGCCTCGCCAACCGAGGTTCAGGGGTAGGGGACTCAATAAGCAAGCCTAGAAGTACCTGTAGTCTCCATGGTAAATCTTCCATCGGGTTACAAGTAACTGTAATTCGAGTTACGACCTTTCGAATAAAGCCCTATCACAACCTTTCCTTTAAGTACGCCTGGTCCGCTTTCGTCTCCACAGCCCCAGGGGCTTCCAGGAGGGTCCCGCCCTGCCTCGGCGTAGCAGGTTTTAGGCTTTAGGGTTTAGAGTTTAGGGCGTCTCGCCGCGCAGCGGCAGTATTTTCTTTGTAAGATGGCGCCCCTACACTCCCAGGGGTGTGAGGGGGCGGCATATCCACGTTTAGACACAAAGTTGCAATCTCCTGAG
>BGNK01000528.1:10973-27333 GCA_003297005.1 Symbiodinium sp. clade A Y106
CATTCTGAGAGGAGCAGCGGGCAATCTGAGAAGAACAGCCAGCAGTCTGAGAAGACAAGGGCTTTTTAAGGGACAGCAATCTGAGCACACAGAGCCGCCGCCTAGCAATCTGAGCAGACGTTCTCAGAGGAAGCATTCTGAGAGGAGCAGCGGGCAATCTGAGCAGAACATGGGCTGTCTGAGAGGATAAGCAGCATTCTGAGAAGACAATGGGCTCTTGTTGCAGTCTGGGAAGAGGCATTCTCAGAGGAAACATTCTGAGAGGAAGCATTCTGAGAAGACAGCCAGGAATGAGCAATCTGAGAAAACAAGCACTTTCAGATGAAGTCTGGACAGCATGTTTCTGAAAGCAGCCTGTGCCTCGACGTCCAAGCTTTCCAAGGTGCTCAACTGCAAGTAGTTCGGCAGCTGCTCCGGCGCTTTCAGGTCCAGGAGCTCCTCTGCTCCTGTTGGAAGAGCTGCACACGGGGACTTCTGTCCGTGCAGCTGCTGTACCTGCTTCTCTAGAGCTGCTGGCAGCATGGGCCCATCGTCGACTTGTGCATATGCCGCATGCAAGAACACCTCCCCTACTCTCAGAGGTGAGTGCTGCGACATGTGAAACTCCTTGTAGCACATCTCTGCCAAGTCTTCTTGGTCAGCTTCTTCTTCTTTTACCTCTGCTGCTGCTAAGCTAGGCATAGAAGTCGGTGGCNTCAGAGGTGAGTGCTGCGACATGTGAAACTCCTTGTAGCACATCTCTGCCAAGTCTTCTTGGTCAGCTTCTTCTTCTTTTACCTCTGCTGCTGCTAAGCTAGGCATAGAAGTCGGTGGCAACAGTCTCTGTTCCAGGAGTGTCGCGTTTTGCTTCCGCAACATCTCGTTTTCAGCTTCAGCCTTAGCTAGTCGCACGGCTAGGGAGCGTTCCGCCTCGAACCTTCTCTCCGCTGCAGCTTGTTCCTTCTGGAATCTCTGTTCTTGTCGCTCCAGTTCCCGTTCATGAGCTGCTGTCAGCTGCTGTGCGACAATGCCCGCAGCCAGGCTGCAGGCGGCGGCGGCCATGGGTCCCACAGCCCTCTCCATGGCTTCCATCTTCACGAGCGGCGCAGCTGGCACTGCTGCGACCATCTGCATCATCCGGGGATCTGCCTCAGCAGCTGCTTGATCAGGAGCCTCCAGGAGCTCCTCAGGTGCCTTCAAGCCCTCCTCTTGCTTCACGCCGGAGCCTTGGCCTCTGGGAGCTCTGCAGGCTCCGTTCTTTGCGAGTCGCTGCTGTACAAGGGCGTGATTCCGCCGCCAGCGGACTGTGACGTCAGGTGTTCTTCTACCTGTTGAGTTGTCAGTGCTCTGTTGTCTTCCTCATCTCATGAGTCAGCAACTGCCGACTCAGGTGCAGGTCTCGATAGCACCTGCACCTGAAAGCCAGGCACGCCCATCTCCATGAGCCTTCGTCTCTTTTCTTCTTGTGTCGCCTCTCCTGCTTCTCTCAAAAGCTCGCTGCCTTGNTCAGGTGCAGGTCTCGATAGCACCTGCACCTGAAAGCCAGGCACGCCCATCTCCATGAGCCTTCGTCTCTTTTCTTCTTGTGTCGCCTCTCCTGCTTCTCTCAAAAGCTCGCTGCCTTGTGCAGCGAATCGCAGTCGATTCTCCATGATGCGAGATCGTTGAGCAATCTGATAAGCTCTGTGCAAAAAGGGCTGCTGCGGGTAAAAGGGTAAAGGTCAGCCGAAGGGATTACACTACAACTGACACTCGGAAGACTCGACAGTCGAGCTCGGAAGTTTGAGAGTGTGAGAGCTTCGAGAAAGGGCGCATGATCAGACCAAGGTGCCCCAAACTTCGAACTCCCGGACCTTTCCAAACCTTCAAGATGGGTGGGTGGCACCCTCCGTCATTATTAACAGAAATTTACAGAAGCCCGCCACAGAAGTACGCGACGGGTCAATCTCTGACACTCAGCACCGTCTCAGGCCCGTGATTGAAACGAACTGTGCAATTTGAAGGAAGCCATCCGAAGGAATTGAGGCATGCAATATCATATCATATCAGATATAGATACAAATGCAGGTATAATATAGATGTAGAACAACCCCGGTCAAGCACACAACGAGGACATTGACAAGTGCTCCCCAGTCATTTATGCGGATGTACACACTCGAATCATCCCAGACCCTGATCAGCTTATGCGCAGCGTATAGGAAAAGTATCACAGCGAAATACATTTGTCGCAGCAAGCATACCTTACACACCCTGGCCTCTTTTGTCTCGGGCTGATGCTTTTGAAGGCTTGTCGGCAGCAGGAGTGGCCTGGCTAAACAAGTTCTTGAGTAATCAAGAGATTTCAATGTCTCAGTTGAAGCAAGCATGAGGACTTTGCATCTTCGTGTGGTGTGCCAACAGTGCCGAACATCGGGGTCCATGCCAGTAATTCAACCACAGACTCGCACGCAGTCTAGAGTCTAGAACGCTTATCGGTGGAGAATCCGAAGCTCGACGACCGTCGAGTTTTGGGGTAGCTCGAAAGCCTCGAAAGCAGATTCGTGCCTCCGGTTGTGGCTCCGACGCTGTCTGCTTTTTGGCCAGCTCGGCCTCTTTTGCACGGATGCGCGAGGCCATGTCCTGCTGCAGGACACGCTATGACACGCTTTTAGGATATCGTCCAGCCATGAAGGCACCGGTCCTGCTGCAGAAACTTTTTCCTGGCCTTCGAAAGCTTAGAGGTATCTAGTATCTCACCCGACGTCTGCGGCTGTGCCATCCATGACATGACTTGATGGCCTCCGCATCTTGCGCAGCTCGCTTTGCAGCCATGGTCTTTGCATTGGCGGCAGTCTCTCGGCCTGTTGACGCTGTGACTCTCTTCAAGACCCGAGAAGCAAAACAGCCGCACCATTCCACACCTTCCAAGTCCTCCCGGAGCTTTCGACGTTTTGCATCCTCCTGCGCATGTCGCACCTGGCATCGCGGACGGCGGAATCTGCTCTCAGGTCAGGAAAGCTACCGACAGCTTTCTGCTCCATGACCTCCAAATCGTGAGCAGCTTTGCGCTTCCTGCCAGTCCCCGTGGCAAGTTCCCAGTGCTGAGGTTCATGTTGCAGCCTTGCCAGAGACCTGCACCCAGTCCTGTCAAGCTCTGACCGGCGAATCGGGTCCAACCTGAGCGAATAATGATAACTTCAATTGTAAACAAACGTGCAGCAACAGGCATGTGATGCTCTGGCACGGTATCGCCCCAACTCTTACTGCACTGCCGCAGCCAAGGAGCAGCAGATCCTGACAGAAGTGAGCTGCTTTGCTGACAGAAAGACTGAATGCTCAAAATCATCAAGAGCACAGCATACGTAACAATTTATCTACTATTTCAAGCGTCCTTCGCCCGAGTCAGCCGATCAAACTTTTCTGCTGCCTGAACGACACCCCGCGGCTGGAAGCACCAGTGCGTGTGCTGGACATCTGAATGCTAAGCCTCCGGATCGTCTGGATGCCCTTCGACACATGCCGAGCAACACAAGCGTCTTCAAGACCTAATGACCTAGTAGACTGTTGAAGTATTGATGGTATCTGCATCATGCCGAGTGGCTGTCTGGGTGGCACTTCAAAGAGATTTTGCGGTAGGCGGTCTGCATGCAAGTCTCTTTTCTGTCATTGTGACATGCAGCGATGCCACAGTGTCACATGGTCAGAGAGAAGTGTTCAGGATTCTGGCCGAAAACATTCAACAGCACACCACGGGATAATTGCGTTTCAGGTCCCGCTTCGCACTGGGCGAAGCCTTCTGATCACGAATCCTGCCGTTGTCCTCTCCCCTTGCAGCACGACAGCATGCGCAGCAGGTGAACACCGTCCTTGATTTCCTTTTCGCCAGCATCGTCTTCCACTTGAAGCAACTCGTAAGGATTCTCCAAGTCATCGTCCTGCCAATGACCGCAGGGTTCGATTTCAGATGACAGTTCAGGTAGCGAGCTTTCCAGTCCTTGCTCTTGCCCACGGCGGCACCGCCATCGCCCATGGCCAGCTGCTGAGAACGTTGCACAGTTGCTGAAAGCTTGCTTGACGCAGTTGAACTGGCTGTGTTTCACCTGCAAAGGTCTGTAAAGGTGAGCTAGCTGCAGCATCCAAGTCCGAATCCAAGCATTCAAGCGTGAAGTGGCATACTATGAACCGAACATACATCCTATGAGTAGGATGCGGCAGCGGTTGTCAAGTATTTCAGCCTTTGCACTCACGACTCAACAACTCAACAGAAATGACATCGACAGCCGGGCCGCCCCTACCAGTAGAGACCCGACTCCGGCCCACCCCCTTTTCCTGGCCCTGCCTGTTCCGACAGTCTTTTCCAAGTGTTTCATACTCAAAGTGAGTCCCCTTGTCACTATACACCCTTGACTTCTAAGGCTTAGCGACGAGAAGCTGGGAGAGGTGCAACATGATGGCAGGACCGAGAGAAGCTCTAGGACTCCTTCGTAGAATCGCTTGTCGGCGTGAGCGGGCACCTACGACGCATTGACGAGCCATGAGCTGTGGAGGGATACGATTCGTGTTATCTGTGGTCTTGCGCTGCCCTTTCTACTTGGCCTCGATGGTCGTGACCGGCATGGCAGGTTCAGTCAATGTCATCACCGGCACCTCAGCAAGACGTCCATGGCACAACATCTACAACTGTCGGATCCGGAAGGCAGCCCTTTGCGATGGCGGACAGCTGAACTTCAAAAAGGCTTCTCGACAACTGCAAAACATGCAACGTTTCTGCCCCGCCCGCGTGCCTGCACAAACGCAAGCATGCGCAAGCACACACCATGAACAAACAACAGTGGCAACAGGTGTCTTCGAAGTTGCTCACATTCATCAAAGAATCGTTCGGTGGGACATCGCCCCAACTGTCGGAGGCGGATTCTAAAGCGGTGGCTCTTCGGGTCGCCCGGAGAAAAGCGAACGTCGAGATGATAATGTGTGCTGAAGCGCTCGCCACAGCACCCCAACCCGAATCAGGGTTAAGCCAGACCCCTCCAAGGCAAGGTGCAAGGACTTCAGCCACAATGGCCCCATAATGCATGAAGCAGGGGTTCAGGGCAGTGGCAAGCCCGCCCGATGCCATTTGTGAGCAAAGTACGTGCATGCGCAATACCTATGGAATCCTGCGGGCCTCCAAGTCCCATGTTTGTGCGCAACAACAACAGATGTGCATACTGATTCTACTTTGAGGCTTCATGGACGAATACACAAGCGTGCAAGCATGCTGGGGCTGCGATGCATGTATCATCAACACCATCATCATCATCATCTCGTTGTTTCATTCTTGATGCCAGACCCATCCTGCAGAAGCCCAGATGCTTCGGTTCGTCTGATGTCCATCACGGTATGTTTTCAGAACTTCCTGGTTTCTGGCATACTATTGGAACAGCATGGTCACAATGCCCTCACCTAACATGTGCACCGTCCCCACACCTCTCCCCGTCCATGTAGGACAATTACCACCATTAGCCTCGAGGCGATGTGTTCCAGTCTCGGTCGCGAATGCAATTGCAGCGCCCCGGCAAAACTCGGCTGTTGCTCGTCATGTGGGCGATTCTTTTCCTCGTTTACAATTAAAGCGACAATTGAGAACACGCCATACACAAATGCAATGTGAACAGATTCACAAACAAACGACCAAACTACAAAGCGCATAAACAAGGAAATACATATATATATACACATGCATATGCATACACATTTATGTATGAACAGATATTTCAATGGATAAGCACACCCATAAACACATGCATGAATACATAAACGAAACCGTACATGCGTGTATATACAAAGATACATATATATATCTGTATATGTTCTATATACACACATATATATTTAATTTACTGTTTTTATACCCGCTCGCCCACCCTCCCCTCTTACGACCTTCTTGTCCATTTTTCACTCGAGACTTCAAACACGTCTGTCCAAGGCCAAAAGGGCACGCAAGTGGCATGCTGGAGCTGTCTGGGGTCTTCTTCGTGAGTGCAGTCGTTTGTCATACAAACCTTTCCCAATCGAACCAAGAAAGATCTTGTTTCCCTGTACTTACTTTTGCTTCGACTCTTTCTTGCATTTCCTTTGCAAATTGTTGTATGTGAAAAGTTTCAAAACATGCGATGGGCGAAGAAGCTGTTCTGTGGAAAGCCGCTTTCGCCACACTTTCTGCACCTGGAGTACTTAGGTTCGAGGCATCTCGTTATCGGGTGGAAGAGAGGGTGTGGATCTGGGGGTAGGATGTTAGGGGTGCGTGTGGGGCGAGGGCTTGGGGGGTGGGGGTGGGGGGGGTGTTATAATATAATGTATATACATATGTACATATAACTCTATATATATATATATATAAATAAATAATCTTTTTTATATATGTGGCGCATCTCTTTATGTGTACGCTTATGCTGTCTCGTAGATGATATTGTATTGCATTATGTTCTACTGTATGTTATTTCGATACATTACATCATACTAAACTACAGCAGATTATGCTACAAATTACACTAGTAAACAATATTCTACATCTTACATTGCAATGTTTCGTATACTATATAATCTGCGTATTGTAGGGTTCGTTATGGTGTATGGTATAATTCATACGAGCTGTATGTTATAGGTTCTATGCAGTACTGCATTGCCAAATTTTTCGACTGGATTTCATATTACAGACTACATACTGCATGCTTATGTATAAATGTAGATTATTTTCAACCGTGCTTAGTTTATACAGCATTGAACACACGTTACATATTACACGTTATGGGTTACATATTGCAAACTAAACATGTTACTGTGTATTCTGCTATGTTCTACTGTATCTTTATGTTGAACTTATACCACATTATGTGATGTTTCATTATGTTACACTGTATGGTGTTAGTACGATGCTACAATAGATCAACTTGTATTGTGGTGGGTTGGATTTCGTGCTAGATGCATTAGATGAGAGTAGATGACATTAGATTGTACTAGGTCATACATTCCAGAATGTGCTGGATTGCAAGCAGATTATCTTAGACTACATTGTATTGGGCTAGACGATGTCACACTAAATTGTCTTATCTAACCCTTTATGACTTGCTATTATGTTATCAGAAACCTGTATTGTGATGCATTATGCTTTCCTTTGCTGTGTTAGGTGTCAATATACGATGTCTTATTATACCCTGTTAAGCCCTGTTATATGGTGTTCTGTTTATGCTGTGATATGAAATATTATGCTATAGTGTACTTAGGTGGTGTTAAACAAGTTTATAAAATTCCAAGCCATCACATACACATTTATGATTTATTATGTTATCTCGATTTTTTATCATGCTCAAAATACACAAACGCATAATTCCAACTATGTATGTGTCATTCTTATATATATCTATATATATATATAAGAATGACACATACATAGTTGGAATTATGCGTTTGTGTATTTTGAGCATGATAAAAATACACAAACGCATAATTCCAACTATGTATGTGNCCGTATCGTACCCCGCTTGGCCCGCACACCAAAGAATGGAACGGAGGCTTAGCACGGAGAGAGAATGCCATACATACACAGACACGTGGGGTGTGGGTGTGTGTGTGTGTGTCTGTTTGTTGTCTGTCTCAGAGCAAAAGGGAAAACCATCCTGTTCCACAGGAGGGGGGTTGGGAGATAGAATGGCCATACATTCACAAACATGGTTGGTGTGTGTGTGTGTGTGTGTGTGTGGCAAAACAGGGGGGGTGGCGGGTTCTCCTTCCTCCCTGGCCCGCACGCACGGTTGGAAAACCACAAAACTGCAGGGGTGGGGGGAGGGGATGCCGCAGGAAGCAGAGCACAAAACCACGGCGGTGGGGTATACAACTATGGGAACGCCTATTTACATATATATATATATATATCAACACACTAGGGCCATCCTAGATTTCTCCGGCCTCTCCCGGCGCCAATCCATGTCGCCTGTCTTTGAAGGGATCCTCGCCATGAGCAAAATCAGAGCAGGCAGGAGCTGCAGGCGATCTTGACTGTTACAAGGCGTCAGCATGCTTCGCAGGTGTCCCGACAGCTCGTAGCAGTCTCAATACGCAAAGTCGTGGCATGTCCTCCACCTCTCCCTCATCCAGGATAAGCTGCGCTGGCTGACCCGGCACGATCCTCAGCAAATGTTGAAAAAGAATGGCAAGTGCTACAACCGGAGTGAGCTGCGAGTCTCTTGATTTGGTATCCAAGGCCGCTTCACTGCCATGGGTCCCTGTTCTGGCAGGCCCTCGTCCGAGCCAAAGACTGCAGGCAAGGTTTGCATCTGAATTTGGTCCGCGCACCACGACTGAACCGCAGCCTGTTGCAAATGACACAATTTTTCGGCAAGCCATGTCTTGTTCTCACATAAAGTCGTCGGCATCCTCCTGTCATCAAGCTAAACACATCAGAGCTCGAGCCGCAGCACCGACAGTCTTTAGTTGGGACATGACCGACGACTGCAGCGAAGAAACCTTTCCGGCAGCCACATTTCACTTACGAACCCCTGCTTCGCATTGTCCCACGAGGATTTATCACCCCAGCCTGCGGCAGCTTTTCCTTCTCCTCTTCAGCACCGGCGTCGCTGAGTCCCGCGTCACTGCGGCAGTATGTGAGTGCACAAAGAGCCAAAGGGCAGGGTAAGATGAGCAGAACTCGTATGACTGGTTGCAGGTCTCCAAATCAGCCTGTCGATGTCGCCAATTTCTGGCAGCGGGAAGCGCAGGATGCCGGCGATGCCGCTGAGTTGCTGAGCAGGGAGCTCCATGCAGACAGCCAATGATTGTACAGCTGTCATGATGAATAATTCATGATCTAACCTTTGGAGTGCCTCAGTTGCCTTTATCTAGCTTGGACTGGCCTGGAGCTGCTCGCCGCTGACGTGCTGAGAAGAGAAAATTTGGCAGCTAGCGCCCTCGCAGGGATTCTGAATTCTGGATTGGCTTCGTCAAAATCATTCAAAATCGGTCTGTAAGCATGGACCTGCTTCCGACGCTTTGTCAGAGCACTCGAAGGGTACAGCAATGTACAACACGTGGTAACAGTAACTTGATATAACCTGATTGTCGGACTCTGGAGCGGATATAGAACTGAATCACTGGTTCAACTGGAACCATGCTCAAGCTTGCCCATCCTGCCCTACAACCTGACAATGCACATATGTCACCTATGTGAGGTCAAACGTTTCTTGATTTGTCCTCCTGGCCTCAAGCAACTAAAGGAGCAGGCTTCGAGACGTGGAAACCCAACTTTATGTTCTGAAACAGCAGTCACATAAGAGAGGGTACGTCCATAGTGGACCGGACTGTGAGACGCAGATGCTGGGAAACAATTAACAAACATTGCGTTTTAATCCACATGTCCGGGGATTGTCTGGGGTAGTTAGTCCAATGGGGATGCGATTCAGCTTCATGAGCAAAACATACCTTCGGTTCATGAAGCCTAAAACTGCTCAGGGCAGGAACACACAGACAACGTCAGAAAACTGTAGTTCTGCATATTTGGACTTGTGGAGTTCCGTTTCTGCGCCTTGTGTGTTGGACGGATGTGTCCAGCCGTCGAAACTACTCGCTTTGTAGCCGGATCATGGACAAGGGAGAATTGAGCACCCGTGAAGAAACAACACTGGCTGCGCGATTCCTTCCATGACACACTTTAAAAAACGCAAAACAGGCAGCCAGGCCGACTCCCCGTGTCCAAGAATGCTTCCAAGTACTCATGCAACATGCACTCCTCGGGCAAGTGTGGCCTGGCCTGGTCTCGCGCAGTCTCAACCATATCAACGTACCTGGGAAACTTACTCCCAGTGTCAGGCGCGGATCGACGGGTTTCAGCATTCGTTTGCCTGTCATTCGTTTGCCCCGTTCCCACCCTCCGCACTGTCTGCGCAACTTCACGTTCGCGTTCCGAAACAGCGAATCCACCACCTTGCAACACAAGATATACTAGTGCCAATCGCGGCCCGGGGATGCTGAAAGGCCCGAAAAGCTCTCAGCTCCAGCACCATCAGGGTTTGCACTGCACACTTCTCGACGGCTTCATGGACCTAGACTTCTGCGTGGTATCTCGTCATGGAATGTCGAGAACCACGCTTGATTCGGCGTGGTACGGTTGTAGCATGCCGATGTGGCCTGCTTGGGACCGTAGCAAACTCGATCGGGCCTCGATTCAACAAGTTCTGAGAAGTGCATTTTCGGGTTCCAAGATGTAGACGTGGACGCCCCAGGACCATCAAGCACAGCACTCCTTTTGTACCATCATGTAGAACTCCTCCAGCGCCTTGCTCTAGGAAGCATCAACACACATACGTGTAAAGGCAGCATTCCTTGCCTTCAAGTGAGCCGCAGCCTTTGTGTTGGCGATGCTTTTTTGGACCTAGTGTAAAAACCGTCAACCCTCCAACCACCACACCTCGCGGGTCTTGCAACCAGTCTGGCAAAGGCCTGCTCGTCTGCGAGCAATTCCTTCAGCGCTTGCTTATGCCTCGGAAGACGGACGCATGCCTTGCCCGCGTACTGAGTGTGCAAGCTCGTGCTACACAGGCCCGCAGCTTGGTGCAGAAGGACAGGTGAAGGATCGTGCAACCCACAGAGACCCACAGCATCCCACAGCCAAACACAGGTGCCAATGGCACTGCGCAGTAAACAATCTGGCACTTCCGGCACACACCCGTGAAATGGCCTAAAGGGGGGTTCCCCACCAGAAGAGACCTGTTAAAGACACTTCTCATCGCTTCTACGTGGTCTTTGCTTTTCTAACATTCTAGGCCCTGAGCTTCTGCTTTGACATCGCACCTGTTTACTGTCGGCTACAGTAATTGCTGCCACAGCTGCACACAGGATGCGTGGACGGAGACGAAGCTGCTCTTCTTCTGCAGAATCTGCGTATCCCTGGGAAAGCCGGCAGTCAGCGAAACAAGCAAACAGCTTTGCGGCTATGCTTTCAAACCCTTTACGGCCATGTACCACTTCGATTGTTCAGCTCGGCCAACGGGCCTGCCATGGCCTGCCGACCTACGTGTGCTGGCGGATCGCGCTCTCAGTGCGGTACCCCGACTGGGTGGCTTTTTGAAGCATCCACACCAGAAAGTCGTCCTTGCAAAGTTTTACCCCAGCCACGTGTATGGTTTCACGGACTTTTGACGACATGATGCATTATAACACTGGCAGATGTCTCCTTTACAAAGCCTGGACCGGCCATCAGCACACACTTCACCAAATCCAGGTTGATGTGGTCTTTGATGCCCTGATACACCTGCTGTCTCTCTCACATGTCTGGCCGGGGGAAGCGTGACATCGTCGAACGAGCGTGTACTATCGTGCGCTGACCCACTGTGCCCTCTTAGCAGCGTTGCGTCACTGCCTACTACGCAGGCTGAGTTCACCAAGATGCTCAGGCGCTGCTGCCTGCTCGAAGAAGCGTACCAAAGCTTTGTCGTAGTTCGTCGTTGTTGCCTGCAGCATTCGTCAGCATTTTAACTTCTGCAGTGCCCTCTGGCTGCTGCGAATGACTTTGGCGCGGGCCCTTTTCTTTGGCAGCGAAACAGAAACCCTGTGCACATCTTTTGCCAAGACCTGGAAGTCATGTCAGCCGATTGATGTCGCTCTGCATGCGAGCGCCCCCCTTGTCAAAGACCCACGCGGCAGTGAGAAGATGGAAGTTGGCGATGCCCGCCTGCCGAAGTTCCGGCTTTGCCAAGGCTTGGACTTCAAGAAGTCCGAGACAAGCACGAGATTTTTATGGCACTCATCACGCAAGCCCGTGACGGCCGAAACATTTCCAACGGTGGCATCCAAGGTCTGGGTCATGCACGGAATCTATTGGAATCCCAGCACTGGCCCAATGTTGCCGATTTTCAGACGGGCAAGCCGCGCTGTTGCATCTCCGTGGCGATGGCCTGTGCTGTTGAGAACAGACTTGCAAGCAATTTGCCAGGAGCCAGACATTGCAGGGTGCCATACACGCGATGCGATCTGTGCTGACAGAAAGGCAGGCCTCCTCCGCGCCGGCAGTTGAAGAGCTGCGGCTCAACTGAAACGCTCCTCCGAAAGCTCAAGCAAAACAACCAGTGCCCTGAATGCTGGATGCGCAATCAATGCTACCGAAACTTGAGAATCTTGAGACCAGAGCGGACGAAAGCTAGGGGAGGCAAGTGGCAGCTGTGTACTGCAAACGTGGATGCTGGTAAGCGAGTGTGATCGATGCCGTGCTCCTTGTTTGCAGTGTTGCGAACTGGCTCATAAAACTTAAACCTCATCCTGCGCTGAACGACATATGGCAAAGCTCTCCTCAATGCAAGAAACAAAAACAGCAAAAATCTGAAACTTTTACCCTTGGTGGGTGCTCTTGGAGGCACTTAATGAGCTTGCTTGCGAGGGTCAATCGAGGCAGCATTGTAGCGCAGGGTAAATTGTCAGAATGTCGTGTTCTGGCTTGGATCGCCAAGATTTCGTGATGTGGTGATCGAACGGCATGTCCGTCTAAGTTAGCTCCTTCAAATCTTGCGGGGTCAGCAGGTAGGGAACCCCGGTGCCTGACAAATCAGGTCTCTGCATGAGGCAGCACCCCCGCCTCCCTTGAGCCCGCCCAACCCCCCCAAGAGGTCAGTACAACAGACAGCAAAGCGCTATCATTCGGCAACATAACCGCAGCAAAACATCGGCACAACTGAGGACAGCAGCATTGCCTAAGACTGTTTCACGTTCACCACATTCTTCTTTTTCCGATTCGTTGTTGACAAGCGCAAGCATCGACGAGTTTAGACGGATGAAGGGACCCCTTTCTTTAAGAGGGGGGAAGGAGAGAAGGAAAGAAAGAAAGCAAGAAGAAAAGACTGCAGGAGATACCGAAACAACGAAACAAAGACAGAAAAAAAGAAAGCAATATAGAGAGAAGAGCAGAAAAACGTAACGAACGAACGAAAGACACCAAGGAATAATCACAGAATGAAGAATCACAAAAAGAAAACGAGCAAAAGACAGAAACAAAGAAAGAACTAACTAAATAAGTAATGACGAATTAACGACAGAACTAAGCGAACCAATCAAGTATCAAGGACAGAACGAAAGAAATAGCTAGAGGCAGCTAGAGCTAAAGAAAGAAATACAGAACGACATGAGGAGAGCGAGAAAGAAAAAAATAACGAACAAAAACAAGACGGAACGAAAGAAAGAAAGCACGATGTAAAGAAAGACCACACCGATATACACAGCGCCAGCCGTAGACATTCCAAGGCTCAAGTGTGTGAAACAAGAAAAGCCTGATGCTGGTGCTCATGACGTCCAATCTTGGTACGACTATGCTGCAGTCGCCTACACCAAAATGCATGTCTCTGAGCATGTTGCAGCACGGCTGAACTCTTGCTGCCAAGACTGGTTGCACTGAAGCGGACCTGTTTTGTTTGAGGGTTCGTAGACATGCATCAGCCTCGTGTAAGTGCTTTGTCGTGCTGGGTGAGGTGTTCATGTAGGCAAGAAATGTGCAACAACCGCACCGGGTGCAAACGCTGCACGATTCCTGTGTTGTGCAAACAACTCTCGGTGAATCAGAATCGTCTTTTGCGGGATGCATGTCCAAGACCATTCTGTGACTGCTTAGGCAGGGAGCTTTCATGTGAACATGCCGTGGAATCAGCCGCTCGGCTTCGTCTAAGGCCGTTTGCTTGAGCCAGTGACTAGACTAGATGTATTCATAATCGAAACAGGTGCAACATCTTGTGGGATGCCGACACCCCGTGTCGCATGTAGTTGCAGAGGCTCGAGACGATGGGAGAACTAGGAGAAGAGGAAGTGAAAAATTAAGTTCGCGTCAGCCGCTTCACCAAGAATCAGTACTCGTTCCAGCGCAAAGGGAATGTGCATCTTCGGATTTTTGATGCAACGGCATACCTTTGAACCCGTTGCCCAAAGCTTGTTGCACTGCTCCAAGCGTGCGGAAGGAGATTGAAACTCCGTGACGACATCGATTCAGTGACGCTGCAAGGGGATGCTGACAGCAAAACAGTCCATGCCCTGCTGGCCCAACTTGACAAGATCGTGTTTCAGCCCAGCTCGGCGGTTTGAGCAGGCTTGCGTAGCGTGGTTGTCGGCTGTCGGGTGAGAACCAAACCACAGATGGATAGATCAGATGCACACGGTAGATAGGCTTGGCTACTGGCTTGGCTCAGGCAGGGGTTGTGTCGGGCTTCATGCAGAGCTGCACACATGCAGGACATTCGTCGGCAAATGTCGGCCAAAACTCAGCACAAGACAGATCAACGGTCACTGGAGTAGTTAACAATACTGCAGATTCAGCCATCAGTATGCATGCTGTTCCACCAGCTTCTGCGTTCAGGAGTGCGTCCGAGGGGCGCTTCAGATTGTGCAGTTCATCCTCCGAAGCCAATGCCAGAAGAGCCGAAGAGGTCTTTGAACCTTGCAACACACCGGGGGGAGGGGGAGGGGCACAGAAAGGGCACAGCAACCAATGTGGTAGGAGCCTGCCACAGTCGAGCTCAGCATGTGCAAGAGGTCTTCGTCCTCTTGACCTGCACGGCCCAGTTCTGCAGTTGCCGCCTCGGCGGAGAAGCCAGGCCAGAAATAGAAAGAATCTCGTTTGGGTTGGCTCTCTCACACGGTCACACGCTCCGGCGAATGCTCTGCATCCTGCGCAAAGCTCTTTTGAGGTGCCAGCTGCGGCCAGTGCCAAAGCTTTCGGCTCCGGAAGCCGACCTCCGTGCTGGCTCAAAGGCGCTGCATGCGTCTGAAGCATCAGAAGCCTTGGAACTTTGGCCCGGGCCGATCAATCCAGTGACGGCCTTGCCCGAGGCTGTGCCTTTCATCGTATGCGCTTCTTCCCACTCTGCGGCAAATGGCAGACTCAAAAACCAACGCCTCGACGCTCAACGTCCTGCTGATAGTCGTTCAGCATGTGTCCCAATAGCCTGAGAATATGAAACGGCTGCAACGTTTGCGAGCTTAGTGACATGCCTGTACCAACGTATCAGTGTATCATCATGTATCATCCCAAGGTGCTACCCAGGCGCTCCGTCATCAAATGGCTAACCGCCACTGCCAGTTCGGCGGACTTGTGCGACTGCGCCTCTCGAGAAGAGGGAAGAAGAGGCTCCTGCCATCTGAATGTCAAGCGCCACGCGTCTGGCCGGCAGCAGGCTCAGGCAGTGAAGCAGCTCTGCCAAGGCAGCAAAGCCCCGCGTCGCCTCTCTTGCTCGCGATTGCAGCAATTCCCTCTAGCTACGGTCCGGACCTGCTGAGGACGTGCAAAAGCACTAGGCGACGGGCCCTTCATCCAGGCTGCGAAAGCTAAAGCGCATTCGAACTGGCTGGTTGGGCATTCGCCGGGCCTCTGTGAGCTGATCGAGCTTGAGAGCCAATGCAGCACAAATCCGGCCTCGCAACGGATACAGCTCCTACTCCTACTCCTAGTCCCACCGCGATTGCTGCCTCCCACTGCCACTGCCACGGCCATTCCCACTCCACTACCACTGCGACTGCGACTGCTACTGCCACTGTTACTGCTACTGCTACTCCTACTGCGACTGCCAGTGCTACAGCCACTGCCACTAAGCCCGCGAATTGTAGTCGTCGAATCACCACAGGACAGCCTGTGGAGGGCCCAGCCATTTCAGATCCAAACATATCCCTGGTCCTCCAACCGCGTCTTCATCGTCTTAGGGTTGCACATGGGAGTGCTGTCAAACTTGCATTGAGGCTCATCGAGTCTCATTCTTTCTTGCACTCGGTGGTGACACAGGCACGCAAATTTGCAGGCGTCAAACACGAGCCAGCCCGGTTCCATTCCGGGGTGAGATGTTCACTTGCTAAACAACTTGCTCTGCTCCTAAGCGTGAGGGTTCCCGTCTTTCCGCACGGCGGGGGAGTTCGAACTCTTTGCAGTTTGGGCGAAATCGCGGATGGCACAGGGCTTTTCATGTTTCACTCCATGTTCATGGACGGCACAGTTCGCAGAGCAGATCTTTGGTTTCTTGAATATTCCGTTTTTACAAGGACACGTTTTGAGCATGTCTGCAGTTACACATGCTCTCCGCCGATGCAGCCCCACCATGCCACGTGACTGGAAAAAGCTGATGAGTCCCTGTTGCGCAAGCGGCAGATCCCTGTAATGCCTCCAAGTCTTGCCTCTGGTCTTCGGAAGCTGAAATCGGATGGCACGGGCCAACTCTTGTATTTGGTTCGGTATTGCTCACAGGCCGACCTAGCGGCGTGTTGGATGAGTCCGAGGTGAAACCTGGGGGCCACGCATTTTGTTTTTCATGGAGGACGCCGAGCCTGCACGAAGCGGCGTTGACGCTGCTGGGGGCGAATTCCGCCGTCTGTAGGCACACTTTACACACTTTCCGCTCCTGTCCCCTCGCCC
>BGNK01000528.1:37781-64576 GCA_003297005.1 Symbiodinium sp. clade A Y106
GCCGGGCACAGCCAACGTTGACCGTTAAGCAGCTTTCTGTTGAGGTTTTCGGCCCAGTTTGCAGGCCCAGATTCCGGACACCAAGCAAGCTTCATGATAGAGTGCCCTGAATGTACTATTTCAGGTATTATATCAGGGTCCCCTATTTTCGGAAACCCCCATATATGAGGTATAGGTGGTGGAATAAATAGTAGCGGTTGAGGTCCCAGAATCCACAGTTTAGGGTTTAGGGTTTCCATAGGGGTTTAGGGCTTAGGGTTTAGAGTTTAGGGTTTAGGGCTCTTACAGTAGAAGCCAAAAAGTTGGAAGCCCAATAGCCTCAATCCTTAAGAGTAATGTATAGGGAATCCCAGCACTATTTGGCCTCAATCCGGTTTCCAACTTTATGGGGATTACTGTACTCTGAGTGGTTTTCCATAAACCCTAAACCCTAAACCCGCTGCTTGACATCCTGGCTTGAGGCCTTTGCCAAAGGGAACTTCAGTGACACCTTGCTCGGCGAGTGCAAGTTCGACTTGGAGGCATCGGCGCATTGCAGCAGGTTTAAGATCTACTATAGGGGCCGCAACAAATGCCCATACTATGGTGGGGGTTCCTTATTATAATTCTAGTATAATGGGCCCCAAAACCGCATTCTAATTATTAAGCCCCCTATATCATAGAACTATAGAGCTCGTTTTAAGAACCCTTTAAGGGAACCCTATTCTAACCATTAAGGCCCCCATATTACTTGGAGGGTCGGGGGACTTAGTAAGTGGTTTCTTTTAAGGAATTATAAGTATCATATCCCAATTAGGGTCCCTTTTAGGGTACTTATTAAACCCTAAACCCTAAACCCTAAACATTCCCCCGACCCTCCATGTAGGGTTACAGGGAACCTTAGCCCCCCAAAACACGAACTCAGGAGGCGCTAGGTCAACCTCGGCACACATGAACTAAGCCCTAAGCCCCTTTAGGGTTTAGGGGTTTAGGGGTTTAGGGGTTTAGGGTTTAGGGTTTAAGGTTTAGGGTTTAGGGTTTAGGGTTTAGGGTTTAGGGTTTAGGGGTTTAGGGTTTAGGGGTTTAGGGTTTAGGGGTTTAGGGTTTAGGGTTTAGGGTTTAGGGGTTTAGGGTTTAGGGTTTGGGGTAAGCCCTAAGCCGCCAAACCCCAAACCCTAAGCCCTAAAGCCTAAACCCTAAAGTTTAAGCCCCTAAACCCTAAGCCTCTAAACATCTAACCCCTAAACCCCTAAACCCATAAACCCATAAACCCTAAACCCTTGTCTATAAAGCATGGCCACAGACTTTGGCAAAGCCTTTAAGCCCATCTTAATCCACCCTAAAAGCCCGAAAAAAGCCGAAGCCTTGGAAACTCGCAACTCTGTGCTTACGAGACCAACTTTTCCCAGCTTAACTTAGTAGCTGAGTGGATACACTTTACGCTTTTTGGAATAATATTACCCACTATAAAAGGAAAAGTGTACACTTTTTGGGCCTTACGAACTCAGCAACTAAGTTAAAAAGTGTTCTTTCAGGGTTCCTTGCAGAGCCTTTTTAAGGGCTCCTATAAGGGGATTCCTGGAAAGTACTGAGGCTCCTGAGTACTACCCCTTTGCCCTTGTTCTTTTGGGGTTCCCTTATTAAAACTAAATAGTAGGAAGAAAAGGTACCTTTATTATAAAGGGGCTACTCAGGAACCTAGGTACTCTTTAGCGGTTAGGATCCCAAATTTAGGAGATCTACTTCTTAGATCCTCCCGGAATTCTGGGCTGGGATCGGCTGCCGGGCATAATATAAGAGGCCTCAAGCATTACACTAGGCTTTGAGTGTGTGTTTTATTTTAGTAGCATACTAGTATGTTTCTAATAAGGAGCCCTGAGGAAGAATGTTTGTAGTTATTCACCGACCCCAGAGTATCTGTGGAGGTAATTTGGCTGCATGAGGGTTTAGCATGTTACCGTTTCTTTATCTACGGTTGGGATGGTCGCCTGCTGAGTGGCCCACTAACCCAGTCAAGACTGCATTTACTCTTCATCATGCTCGTCGTCACTATCAAGCCACCATTATCGCATCATCATCGCTATTGCTGCCGGTCGCTGCACTTCAGTCGATGGGCGAGCGTCTTGCAACTCACTGTTCACACCGCTGGTACCTCCTTGGGGCTTAAGACCCCTTTAAAACCTTGCTGACACCGGATCTCCACCTCAGGACCGATGGTTGGCGCTGAAGTGGAAAGAGCTCCTTGACGGCATAGTTATCTTACCTAATCAAATCCGGACGCGGGGGGATATAGGACCAATATGAAAGCCTATACTATACTATATTATACTATACGAAACGATACTGTATTGGATTCCCCTTCAAGGATCTACCTTTTTGGATCTTGCCCGGGGGTTCTGGAAAAATCATTCATGGTCACAAAATACGCGTGTCTCGAGAATCTAGTACAGAACCCGAAATTGCAGGACCCTCTGTAAGTCTGAAACCGTACGGCCCTTATAAACAGGACCTTACGAGCGACCTTAATTCAGAGAATTTTCGTTTAACCAAAAACCTATTCTAAGTGTTGAGGCCCCTATATCATAGTACTCCTATAGATCCCTTATAGCAACCTTAAGGACCCCTTTGAAGGAACCCCATTTTCATTACCCACAGTGCATCTGCGCTGCTCAGTTTCCGCTGCAGCACTTCCGAGGAGTTCCTCAGGACGCCGATGCCGCTGCCCAAATCCTAAAACCCTAAACCCTAAACCCAAAATCCTAAATGTGTACTTAAAGGGTCATGGGACTTAAGAGTTCCTTTAAAGGACCTATAAGGGTTGTATAAGGGTTCCTTTAAAGGGATCTATAAGGGGGCTTAGGGTTACTTAAAGGGTCATTGGACTTAGTAACTAGGGTTAGAATTAAGGTAACTATACTTATTATTACTTATAACCCCAATTAAGGTACTTATAACCTTACTTCCTTAGTCCCATGATCCTCCAAGTAGGGTTTCAGGTTTAGTGGTAGGTGAGTATGTATTCATATCTGTATTTATGTGTGCGTGTATGCATGTATGTATGCATGCATGTATGTTAGCACGCCTGTATGTATGTAATTATGTATGTATGTATTCGCTGTGTATGCATGTATGCGTTATTGTTGCGGTGACTCTCAGCATCTATTTTTGTTTGCTTGTCATGGTTTGGCCATAGGCTGTACGTGGCTTGTGCGATAGGCTTTCCCATCCTGTAAGAGTTTCTCAATCAGCTTTTATCATGTTGTTCTTATCAAATTCGTATAGAACTGTTATGTTCGGTGCTTAGGGTTTTTGGTGCTTGCTTTTTTCCAAGCTTTCTCCATGTAGATTGGCAATTGGTGTTTACAAAGGGCTTGCCGCAGGATGTTCCTATGGTTTTTAACCCTGCGCCCTAACTGCTTCCTTCGACGCTCTTTCGACTTAGTAAGTAGGGGTGGGTGCGATGGCTTATGCGGAGTACTGTCTGGGCAGGGCGGAGCATTGTTGTTGCTTGGGGCTATGGTTTAGGGCTTATGATTGAGGGCGACAATAGGGTTCAAGGTTCACGCTTTAGCATATCGGGTTGGCTGAGGCATAGCCCGTTCCCAGACCCCCGGGAGGATCCAAAAAGTAGATCCCTTAATGGGGGTTCCTATAAAGTACCCTTTAGTAGCTGGGGTCCCAAATTAGGGGATCTACTTTCTAGATCCTCCCGGGGGTCTGGGTTCATACAACCCTAAACCCTAAAGTTACTAAACCCTAAGCCCTAAATCCTAAAAAAAAGTTAGTAACCAGGGAGCCGACATGACGGAGTTTAGGGTTCAGGATTACGTATACTAGGACCCAGAGTAGGCCCTTATTCCCTTTTCTAGGGTTTAGGTTCCCTTATAGGGTTTAGGGCTTACCTGTAGCCGAAAAGACCTACCTTTCTCAGGAATTGTATATAGAAATCATAATTAATCATAATAATGAGCCCTAAAAAGGGTAGGTCTTTTCGGCTAGAGGTAGGGTTTAGGGTACTCTTGGGTCTAGCATCCAGACCCCCGCCGTGAGGATCCAAAAAGTCGATCCGTTAATGGGAGTTCCTATAAACTACCCTTAGTAGTATAGGGCCCCAAATTAGGGGATCTACTTTCTAGATTTTTGTGGGGGTCTGGGTAGAGGTAGGGTTTAGGGTACTCTTGGGTCTAGTATACGCATCGCGGCACCCAGCTCCTCTGACTTCTGTCGACTGCTGGGCCGGGCCTTAAGGGGGTCTAAACGCCTAAAAGGGTTTCCCTTTAAGGACCCAAGAACTAGGGTCCCTTTAAAGGGCTCTTTTTTTAGGGCTTAGAGGAGTTTATAGTAGGGTTTTAAGGGTCCAAAGGACCCAATAATTAGGTACTCGGGTTTAGGATAGTAGTTATGTAGGTTAGGATTTTGGAGAGTATATGATTATCAGGTACTTGGACCCTTAGGGTTTCTATGGCTAAACCCAGACCCCTCGGGAGGATCCAAAAAGTAGATCCCTTAAGGGGGTTCCTATAAAGTACCCTTTAGTAGCTAGGGTCCCAAATTATGGGATCTACTTGTTAGATCCTCCCGGGGGTCTGGGAAAGTGTGGGCTCCTAGTGTGGACCGCATTCTAGGGACCCTTAATACATATACAGAGAGTTCTAGGGACCCTTAAGAGTCTATATAGGGTATATAGTAGGTATATAAGTTTGGGCCCTTAGCCCTTTTAAGGGACCTTAAAGGGTACAAGTAGGGTATATATTAGGTATATAAGGATCCCAGGCTTAAGGGCCCATACTAGGGGCCCATGGGTTCATCCTAGGAATTAGGCAGCAAGATTCCGATACAAGTACAGTCTTGCAACCACCTGTACATGCAGGCCGGCAGACGTACCTACCTACTTCCAATAGCTACCCAGAGAGCCCAATACCCCTTAATTGAGGAATATAGCTTAAATCATAATATGAAGCCCTATATAATTTAAGCCATATTCCGTAATTAAGGGGTATTGGGCTCTGCGGGTACTCAAACCCTAAACCCGAACCGGTCAAGTGGGTGGATTGGAACTGTCCGCGAGGATGAAGTTTCTGAAGGCAGAAACCCCGACGGAAGTACTAAAGCCTCAAGCTCAAACCTTAAAGCCTTAAACCCCTGATGTCTGACAACCACCAACGACATCTTATGGCCCTAAAAATGCCCAAAAGAGCTGAAAGAGTCCTTGGTAGTCTTTTTAATGCCCTCAAGTCCGGCAGGAATAAGGTTTCCCCGCCGGCTCACAGCCGCCCCTCGGATTGCAAGGCTTTGTTTTTGTTGACCTAGGTTGCGTTTCATGGATAGTCTGTATATCCCTAGTAGTAGGCTCCGATGTACGAACAACCTTGTCAGACGCTTTTTAAAAGGCCAGCCTGGCCCTATGCGAACCCTTGACGGAACCTTTGTAGTACTGTTGACGGATGCATTAGGCATTACAGATGACCCAGTACTTCTTTGTTCTTGCTGACCTTGTGTTCAGTTGTTCTCCCCTACACAGAGCAGGCAAACCTGTATCCACTGTGTTCCAGAAGGAGTTCCCTTGTGGCACTCTTGGGCCTTAACTTTCTAATTTACGAGTCTGGTGGATGACTTCGGCAATATACGGAGCTGCCTGCTAGACAGCTGCTGATCGTCATCAGGATCATCGTATGGGGAAAACCCTAGGCCCTAAACCCCAAATCAGACCCGAAGCCCAAACCCATACCCTAAACCCTAATCCCTAAAACCCTAAACCCCTATACTCAAAGCCCGAAACCTCCAACCCTAATCCTTGAACCGTTAAGACCTCGACGCCACAAACCAGCAAATTCCCAAGACCTGAGTTAAAGATACCGTGGAGGCTTTGGGGTTTAGGGCTGCGGTTTTAAAGTTTAGGATGTGGGACTCCAGGGCTTTGGGCTTAGCTTTCAGAATTTCGGATCTTGGCACCAAAGCCCAGGGCCTAAATCCCCTCACCGAAATCCTGCAATATAATTGCCCAAAATGATTGCCTATACTATTTTTAGAGTTTAGGGGTTTAGGGTTTGGGGTTTAGAGGTTTAGTGGCTTAGAGTACTCTATAACTAACGCCCCACCAAGAAAGACCTTACAAAAAGCATGGGCCACAACCACCCCCCAAACCCAAAACCTTGGACCCCAACCTCAAGCCCCTAAGCCATAATTACACTTGGCCTCCTGTACCTTAACCCAGAGGGTCCAAGTACCCAAAAAGTAATTAGGGTTTGAGGTCCCAAAATCCATACTCTGAGCGGATTTTGGACCTTGAAACCTTGCTATTTGGGTACTGGGACCCTTTTTACCCTAAACCCTAAACCCTTATGGTACCCTTAATAGAACCCGTATGGTACCCTTAAAGACCCTTAAAGGAACCCTTTTGGCATGGGACCCTTAGAGTGAACCCCAAGAACAGTAGATCCGCAAGCCTTCCCCCAATCTCCTCGAGACACAGTCTCTAACCCCTCAACTTTTTTCCCCTGCACCCTAGGCCCTAAAGCCTTACACTCCCCAAAAGGAA
Organism: Symbiodinium sp. clade A Y106; assembly: GCA_003297005.1. Lineage (NCBI taxonomy): Eukaryota > Dinophyceae > Suessiales > Symbiodiniaceae > Symbiodinium > Symbiodinium sp. clade A. The sequence goes on from BGNK01000528.1 coordinate 44,299, forward strand.
CCTCAAAGACCCAAAACCCCTACACCCGAACCCCTAAACCCTTATACTAATCCCCATAGACCCATCCAAGCCTGCCTTCAAGACAAGGCTTCCTTCTAGAGACTCACTCTGCTGAGGGAAAAAGGTGCTTAAAAAAAAACAAAAAACCTAAACCCCTGCAACCCTTTAACCCCCGAACTCTAAACCCCTTAAACACTATGCCTTGAAAACTCCTAAAACCTAAACCTTAAACCCCTAAACCCCTCAACCCTAAACCCAAACCCCCAAACCCCTCAACCCTAAACNCCCCCCCCCCCCCCCCCCCACCATAGGTTCCCAAAGTGCCGAGGCTTCCTTTGGACCTCGGAGGAAGCGAAAAGAGGGAACCTACCTTGGAGAGCTCCGGAGGCCACCAGAGGGTTCCTTTAAGGATTCCTTTAAAGGGCTCCTTCAAAGGGTTCCTTTGAGGGGTTCCTTTAAAGGGTTCGTTCCTTCCAAGTTTTTAGGGTTTTAGGGGTTAGGGTATGGTGTTGGGGCTTTATGGCTTTAGGGTTTTAGGGTGGTGTAGGGCTTAGGGCTGAGGCTCTAGCGGATTTAGCATTGTGGGTTCAGGGTTTAGGGAACCCTGAGCCTAACTAAGCCCATAACCTGATGTAGAACAGTTTGTAATCCCAAGTAGCCCAGAGGTCGCAATAAAACGAAACCCGACATGTGCCAGAAAACTTAGCTCTAACTAACAAGACCGCAGTATTGCACCGATTCGGGAGATCTTGGAGGAGGTTTTCAGATTCATGTTTTGTTGAGACCCCATAGAGGATCTAAGAAAACGGAAAATCATACCTATAGTCTCCATTGTAGTTCCTGTTTTTGGTTAACCCAATTTATAGTAGCCAGTTTTATGCTTAGGATCCTCTACTATAAATTTGGTTAACCAAAAAAAGGAACTACAATGGAGACTATAGGTAGAGGCTTTTCCCACTACATGGGTATTGGAACACCCTGCCTGTTCGCTCCTGCACAAACACAACCGCTTTGAATGGCTCGTCAATTCCGTACTCTATGCAGCTCGGTCATGCATCGAATAGCATTCTTTCTCGTATATACTGTAGTTATCATTTTTGTTCAAACCATATTGGTCTAAGGTATACAGCCAAGCCTTCGGGCTGATGCACTGGGGTAGCCCCAGTCCCAAGCGCACCAAGATCCGGGTCGGCTGACCCAAAAAACGCATCACCTTTTTGAGGCCTAGTAGCTGAGTGGATACACTTTACACTTTTGGGGATAATATTACCCACTATAAAACTCAAAGTGTACACATTTTGGGGCTTATGAACTCAGCAACTCAGGAAGAGCCCGAAAAAGAATCCATTATAAGGGAGCCCGGTAGTTTGCGATAGAGATCTAAGTACCTTAAAAAGGGATTCTAATGGGGGGTCTATGATACTTATAAGTCTATACTAGGTATCGATTTGCGAGAATTGTTAAGTAGCCTTACTGTTTGAGATAGAGCCCCAGTTGCAATGATTTTTGTGAACTGTTGAAATCGACACCTACTTACCACGGTTGTGGGCCCTCTGGCATGGCAGCGCTTGTGTCAAACAGTGCTGACAAAACCCTAATAAGGCTCCAAAGGACCCAATAATCAGGTGCTCAGGTTTCGGATATTAGTTATGGGAGTTACTATGTGGGAGAATATATGATTATTCGGTACTTGGATCCTTCGGAGACAGGGGATGGCGAGATCAAATATAAGCAAAGAAGGAGGCGTTGCAACACGTAGCCGCAAGCCGCCAAACTGGGGCAGAGGCTTCGGTGCATCTTCGCGCGCTCTGCTTTTCCATGATAAGCCCTAAGCCCTAAACCGTTTCTTGATCAGAAATTTTGGATGCGGATGGGGGTCATGGAACGCGCCGTTTGATTACGCCGGATACACAAGGGCAGAATAGACCCCCCGAGTGCCCTGAAATAGAGCCCTTATGGTCCTTAACAGTGGGTATTTAGGGTATAATAGAGGGTAGTTAGGGGGTGGGGGGGTCTATTGAGTACCAGACCTTGGAGTTCTCAGTTGTGAGAAGTGGATTTGGGTGCCTCATTGGCCCAGTCCTGAAGCTGTGCAGGTCTCCGATTCAGGGCGGGCTTCAATAATTACCTATACTATTTGGGGCGTTCCTCATTATACATATCGTAATAATGGGCACCAAAACCCTATTGCAATTATTAAGCCCCCTACATTAAGCGATCTTAAACAATTAGTCATGGCTAACCCAAAGCACACTCATATGGGCAGTTCTCTACATTAGCGTCCCTTTTAAGATCCTTGCAACAAAAGGGTGGCGTACTTTTCGGGGGACCCAAAAGGTAGGTAAGGGGGAAGGGCTTAAAGTTAGTCATCGGGTCCGCATGACTTACCCCCCCAAGCTCAACAACCCCCGAACCCTTACCCCACAACCCCAATCAGAATCTGAACATAGAACGAGGCCTTATCGCAACGCGCAATGCAAGAATCCGTTGTTGTGTTTCCGTCGTTGACGCCGTTTCGGCTTGTAGCCCGCCCCGATTAAACCCCTATATATATATATATATGAGGGAGAGAGAGAGAGAGAGTTAAGGGTGTAAATCCATGGAACCGAACCCTACCTTTTTAAAGAACTCTACAAAGCAAAACAAGGAACTGGGCCTAGGTTGAGGACCCTAAACACATCCATTCTCCCTTCGCCAGAAGCCGGTGCCGACTGGCGTGGGAAGAGGACTAGAGATCAGGTGCCTTGTTTGGGATTGGGACGGCTTTGCCGGCTCAGGGGTACTACAAAGTTAAAGTAGAGTAGGTTTGTGGCTCTTCGAAGTTTCAACATAGCACAAAACACCTTACCATAAGCCTTAACATGTGTGCCCTCAGAGCCAGATTGTCTCAATACCCCGAACCATGTATCATTAGAGTCTTTAAGTTGTTCAGTTGAAGCCGTTAGGATATTCCGTATGGACGATGCTCGCGATGTCCCTAACGGCCTTCCTAAACCCTGAGACCGAAACCCAAAGCCTTGCAATTAAACCTTCTCTTAGATAGTGAACGGGGGAACTTTAAACTTTTTGGCCTGATATATTAGCTCTATCTTAGAAAGCTTGAACTTTTTGGAACCCGGTTGTTGCAGAAGAGAGTTCTCAAACCTATGTTGAAACCCGATGACCAGTCTTCCTTACTATAGGGGCCTAAATAATTACCAATACTCTTTTGGGGGTTCCTTGTTATAGTGACAGTAGAATGGGCCCCAAAACCCTATTCTAGTTATTTAGGCCCCTATATTAGTCCCCTCCATCCGCTGTCGATTGCTTCCCTACACCTGTACCGGTACGGTTCATCACTTTTCCTTTGCTGAGCACAGCTGGCATGCGGAGTCTAGCAAGCGGGCAACTAAGCACTAACCCCTACAGATCCGTTGAAACCCTAAGCCCATGCACCAATCTAGCCTGAACCGCAAACTCCAAAACCCTCAGGGCCCATGTAATTGCCCATTTCGGGGGCTACATTATACCGAATGTACGTGCAACCAACTCCAGACCGCGCTTAGCATCCCCAACCCCAAAACGTCAAATATAAACCCCAAGCTCAGACCTACCACAAACCCCTGCACCCGCCCCCACCCCTAAACAGAAAACTTGAAGACTAATTCTGCGCAGCTCCCGAAGCCGACTATAGCAGCATAACCCGACGGGTACATGTACCCAAGCCTATCCCTAAGCCCTTGTGATGCCCTTAGAGCCACCCCTTAAAGGAACGCCTTTAAATTACGGAACCCTTGTGGGTACATGAGCCCCGACAGCTCCGTGCCCCAGGCCGGCGCGGACGAGTGGAGCTCGCTTGCCCTTGGAGACGAAGACGATGTCAATGAAGGATGCTTAGGGTCAAATGTAGGAACCTGATTAAGAAACCTTGGGCCTTTATTAGGGTTCCTTATATGAATCCTTCTATTTTGGGGTTACAGGCCCAGGGTTTCTTAATCGGGTTCCTACATTAACGGTATTGGGGCTTGGGGCGTTTAGGGGTTGCAGGGGTTTCGGGTTTAGGGATTCAGTGTGTCCAATCTACATTATACAGGGGTTCTACTCCGGGTTTCAAATAGCACTTCAGAAGGATTTTGTAGGATTGTAGCGAAGGGCTATTCTGGGCTTGGAGGGTCGAGGGACTTAGGAAGTAGGTAATACGTAGATTTAGTACTTGAAGTCAATCCCAAGACCCAAAACACGACGATTGAATCCGCTTTAAACCCGGAATCCATTCTTAAAGGGTCATGGGACTTAGTAACTAGGGTTATGATTAAGGTACCTATACGTATAATTACTTGTAGCCCCAATTAGGGTACTTATAACCCTACTTACTAAGTCCCATGATCCTCCAAGTTCCCCCAGTCGCAGAGGGTCCAAGTATCCAAACAGAAAGCTTTTAGGCCCGAACTACAGGGGATGTTTTCCGGGTCCTAAAACCAGACTCCCTTTTGCTTGGGTACCTGTGCTTTGAAGAAAAGCACCCCTGTAAATCCCTAAGTCCCCTGGGCACAGAAAAAGACCCAAACCAAGAGCCACACAGACACACACCAAAAAAGAAAGCGATAACATCAAACAAAAACCCCAAAGCCCTGAGTCCTAAACCCCGAACCCTAAACGCTACAGGCAGCCCAACGAGAGTGAGCGAAATGACCACAAACCGCTAGGACCACGACGTGAACTCGGAGACCCGGGCGGGTCTGCCAGGGACCCCCAGCCAGAGGGGTCGAAATAGTTTAAGTGCTCTAGAAGGAGCCTCTGAGGCTTTCATTGTAGCTAGGGTTCTTTTGGAGGAAATCCCCTGAACCCTAAACCCTAAACCCTGTTTTAGCAAAGTTGTATAAGGGGTTTATAGGTTCGGGACCCCTAAACGCCCCAAAGACCGAATATTTAGGGACTTGGGTTTAGGATTTTAGTTTTGTAGCTTTGGTTTAGGATTTTAGTTTTTGTAACTGAGTGTTTAGGATTGTAGTTTTGTAGCATTGGTGTTTCGGAGAGTATATGAGTATAGGACCATTACGTACTTGGACCCTTAGGCTAAGGAACCCTCAGGGTCCATGTACCCAAATAGTAAATACTATACATTGACGTGAAAGTGATTCCCATATAGGTACTTTGGGGCCAAGGTGTATACTATTTCTGTACTTGGACCCTTAGGCTAAGGAATCTACCAGGTTTCCATTCCGGGCGTCTTCCGCGTGGTTTTTGGGTTGGGAATTTGCTTGGCAGTGTTCTATGTACTACATGTGTTCAGCAGTTCAGCATATCCGTAATATGTGTATATATGCATACACACATACGTACATGCGTACATACATACCTACATACCTATATGCATGCATACATGCATACATGCATACATGCATACATACATCCATGCATACATGCATACATACATCCATGCATGCATGCATACAGGCAGACCGACCGACAGAGAGACCGGCATACATACAAGATTGTGTGAGTGCGTAGGGTTTGAGGCGTGAATTCGGGTGAACATTAAGAACTGTCGTGGAGGATGTGTTTTTTCTGGTTTCAGGTTTTTGGGGCTTAACGGGGTTGTTCTACAGGCTTCATTTATGGTGGCGAAGCCTTGGGCTAAAACCTCACGTGGCGAATCTTGAAATGATTCTGGTGTTTGTGGCTCAGGGAGATTGGCTACATGTCTGGTCGCTTGGCCGAAAGGCTTTGGAACCAATTGTCAGTATGCTGGTGTAGGGAGTGCGCGGGTTTTGGACCCTGGTCTATGCATTGGCAAACTGCCCAGAAGCGCATCGAAAGTGTGGCCAAAACAAGACAAAAATGAAACAGGGACGAAAGGATTGCCAATGTGGCCAGGCTATAAAGGGCGCGTTGTTATGTTGCACATGGCACAGATGGCTGGATGCTTCCGTCTGCTGATGCTGCTGCTGCTAAAGATTCGCAGTTTTCTTCGCGCAGGGCTAGCACTGAGGCTTGCCGGAAAAAGGAGAATTGCGTTCTGTGCTTTCTCTTCTTCTGCTCGAAGCGGCAGCACAAGCGGGGCGATTGATCGAGAAACCCTTGATCGGGCACAATGCCAGAATGGAGCAGTGGTCCTACCTGATAAAAAGGGAGCCCTTTTCATTCCTAGGTTACTGGGGGTCTTGGTTTTCATGACTGGGAGAGACTTTATCGCGGGTTTGCGGAGGGGATCTGGAGCAGATGTTGTTGACGTTTCACCCCAAGGGTCCAAGTACCCAATAATCATATACTCTCCCGAATATGAACCTACATAACTACTATCCTAAACCCAAGTACCTTGTTATTGAGGTCAATGCCGTCAATTAGGATGCGGCTTTGAGGTATTATGCCTTTGAACGTTCACATATGGGTAATTCCCCAAATTAGGGTGCCTCTTCAAATCACAAAAAAACCATAACCATTTGACGAGATGCGGCTCAGCAGAGTTCAGTCCTGCATGAGAGAACAGGCCTCGAAACGTTAACCCTAATCATCCTATGCTAGGTCTTGAGCTCTGAAACGCTTCATTAATTACCTATACACTACCATAACCGACTGTCTTGTAGCTCTTACAACTAAGTATAAACTACAATAAACCCGAGTCTATAGAGTTTATAGGTATCCTACAACAAGGTAGGTTTTGATAGCTCAAGGTGAATCAACATAAGGATGCAAAGCTGCTAAATTCTGAACTTCTCAACCCTGCTTGGAGGGTCGGGGGCATTAGTAAGTAGTTGTTTTGTAAACTTATGGGAATCATTAAGCCAATCAGGACACCTTTCAGGGTACTTAGACGTCTGTACTTATAATACCTACTTACTGCACCCAGCCCCACGACCCTCCAAGCAGAGTCTGAGTAACAGCGTACGCACGGATTCGTAAATCGGCAGGGCTTTTCTTCTAGGACCCAGAGTAGGCCCTTATTCCTTTTAGCATTCAGGTTCCCTTAAAAGCCCCTTTAAGCCAAAAAGGGCACCCTTTTTGTTCCTAAGTTACTCTTGGGTCGAGTAGTACACTTGGAGTGCTTGAAAACCCGGAACTTCTACGTCCCTAGTCCGAAATCCTTTTCAAACATACGTACCCTAGCCCGTAATGTAGGAACCTGATCAAGAAACCCTGGGCCTATAACCCCCAATATAGTAGGATTCATAAAAAGAACCCTAATAAAGGCCCAAGGTTTCTTAATCAGGTTCCTACATTGCCCTAGCCCGTACTCAACAGTTTTTACGACCTAAACTCTAAGCCCTAGGCTGCGATGCTTCCTTGACATGCACCCTTACAACACACCGGAGCTGCCTCAACGGCCGGAGACGCACAGCTTCGAGGCCCGGACTGCCTTTTTACAGATCCTCAATATGATTTCCTTGTATGAGTCCTTCAAAGGGTAGTTATTTGGGGCCCATGAGGGCTTGGGGTTGGGCGTTCATTCAGGGTTTAGGAGTTTAGGGGTTTGGGGGTCGCGGGGTTAGGTGTTTATTTAGGGTGGCGTCTGGGGTCTGTTTGAGGAATCCTGCCATGTCGTAAGCTCTTATTCGAGCTACAACCAGGTCTCGCAGTGGGCACGTTTTCCCTTTTTGTGGTCTCTGGTTCCTTATAAAGCTACCCAACACCAACAGGGAGCTGGGGATCCTAGACAAAGTTTGTCCGATGCTGTTCCGCATGTACAAACTCGAGCACTAGTTGACCCGCTATGTCCCGGATCCTAAGCAATATAGGGGCCTGAATAATTAGAATAGGGTTCCTTTAAGGGTTCCTTTGAAAGGGGCCTACAAGGGATTTGTAATAGGGTTCTATTTAGGGGCCTTAATAATTAGAATATGGTTTTGGTGCCCATTATACTCGAATTTTAATACGGAACCCCCCAAAAAGAGTATAGGCAATTTTTTTTTGGCCTCGATAGTATATAAGGCCCGGGGTTTAGTGCTCTGCCTTTGATTCATGGATTACAGTGCCGAAAATCACTTCAACCGTTCCTTTATCGCTTCAGGTCTATTCCTCTAAGGATGTTCCAACAAGCAACATGAACCCAGACCCCCGGGAGGATCCAAAAAGTAGATCCCTTAATTGGGGGTTCCTATAAAGTACCCTTTAGAAACTAGGGCCCCCAATTAGGGGATCTACTTTTCAGATCCTCCCGGGGGTCTGGGTAAGGATGGTCCAACAAGCAACATGAAAATCCTTGCGCAACCCTTATGCAACCCTGTAACAGAATCGATAGACTAAATCCTAAGCCCTAAACTGGGATCTTGTTCAGGGGTTTTAAGTTACCGTAATAAGGAAACCATTTACATATACATATACATATACAGATACAGATACAGATACAGATACAGATACAGATATATATATATATACACATACATATATAAACCATTTACTATAAATCCCCATTATGGTAACTTGCATTAAGTCCCGTAACTAACAAGAACCCAGTAAACTTCAAGACCGGACACTTCGGCGGTTTTGGACTCGCTCGGGGTTCACATGTTAGGAATTGTCGAGACTGACCTAGACCTCGTCTTTAGGGTTCTCTTCTATGTATGTTACGGATTTAGGGTTTGGGGTCTAGGGTTCTTTTTTATGGCTGTAGGAGGGGTAACTTTTTTGGTATAGGGTTTGTTGTGTTCAGGGCTTGAGTTGTGTTTGGGTTTGTTGAGAGTTTGAGAGTTTAGGGGTTTAGGGTATCCTAAACTCTAAACCCTGAACCGGCCTATGGGGTTTTGCATGTGTTACAGGTTCTAAGCTTCAACCGCGTAATGTCAGACTGCTTACAACGACTACCAATACGATTCCTAAGGGTTCTTTAATATAGCTACACTATGATATGCCCCCGAACCCAATTGAAATCCTTAAGTCCTTAAGCACCCCCAAATTAGTTGCTGGTTAGAGAACTCCGGCCCCTCAAGGGGAAGCTGGTTCACAGCAGTTCAAGCAGAGTCCGTTTCCGCGCCTCCGAAATCCCAGGTAGTACCAGGTCAAAGGAGACCCTTCTTAACCCTACTTCTGGCTCTCGTTTAAAGGGACCTTATTGGGAGATGTATATCTTTAAGGGTCCCCCGAATCCCCAGACCACCGGGAGGTCCAAAACGTAGATCCCTTAAGGGGGTTCCTATAAGGTAGCCTTTAGTAGTATAGGGCCCCAAATTAGGGGATCTACTTTTTAGATCCTCCCGGGGGTCTGGGTCCTAACTCCTCCGAAAGCCCAATGCCATCATCCTAGAGCCCAAGGCTGTGATCTTATGCAGCAGCTGTTGGAAGTCTTATGGTTTATGGGGTCTTTGGGTTTAGGGTTTATGAGGTCTTAGGGTTTAGGGGTCTTAGGGGTCTTAGGGTTTAGGGGTCTTTGGGTTTTGTTGACTGAAGTTTGTCTTAGATAGTGAACAGGGGGAACTTTAAACTTTTTGGCCTTATATATTGGCTCTATCTTAGAAAGTTTGAGCTTTTTGGGGCGCCCGGTTGTTGAAGAAGAGAGTATAAGGAACCCTAATAAAGTCCCAAGGTTTCTTAATCAGGTTCCTACATCAAACCCCCCCAAAACCCTTATAGTACCCTTTAAAGGAATTGTTGCTTTACGCGAGAATTCCAGCCTTTGCCAGACCTGAACCCCACATCGGAAACCCTGGAGTCCCCAACGTCGTTGACCGTAATATAGGGGCCTTAAGAAGTAGAATAGGCTTCCTTTACAGGGTCCTTTAAGGGTTCTATAAGGGCTCTTTTGGGGATTTAGGGATATAGGGAACAATTAGAATAGGGTTTTGGGGCCAAATATACCATATTTATCATAAGGAACCCCCAAAATGGTATGGGTGATTATTGAGGCCCCTATATTGCACCTGCATGGCATCGCGAGGTGCGGGTTTCCGTCTTTGCCGTCGACAACATCAAAGTCTACAAAGACTTCGGCCAGCGGAATGTTCGCACCCCAGAAAACCAAAGCGCAAGGGATGATCTAAGCAGTAGATCCCCAAATTTAGGGCCCAAGCCTACAAAAGGGTGCCTTAAACCCGGGAACCCTAAATCCTAAACCCTAAATCCCTAAACCCTGAACCCTGAATCCTAAACTAAAGGGTGCTTTATGGGAACCACCTTAGAGGATCTACTTCTGGGATCCATCCGCAAAGGGGTTTGGGAAACCAAGATCTGGGGGAGGATCCAACCTGCGGGTCCTTGTCATCTCCCTACTTGGAGGGTCGGGGGACTTAGTAAGTGGTTATTTTAAGGAATTATAAGTATCATAACCCCAATTAGGGTCCCTTTTAGGGTACTTATAAGTCTACTTATTACCTACTTACTAANGACTTAGTAAGTGGTTATTTTAAGGAATTATAAGTATCATAACCCCAATTAGGGTCCCTTTTAGGGTACTTATAAGTCTACTTATTACCTACTTACTAAGTCCCCCGACCCTCCAAGTACAGGAACCCCCTGGGGATCCAAAAACCTACCGTTTTCAGGGTTCGATCCTCCAATTAGCCCAGACCCCCGGGGAGGATCCAACAAGTAGATCCCTTAAGGGGGTTCCTATAAAGTACCCTTTAGTAGCTAGGGCCCCAAATTAGGGGATCTACTTTTCAGATCCTCCCGGGGGTCTGGGATAGCCTACTAGTTTGTAGGGTTTGGGGTTCACAGGCTGTTCTGCCGAGACCATTACCGAGACAGCAAGTGGAGTATCGTGTAGTAAACCCTCTAACCCCTACCCCAAACCCTAGAAACCCAAAACCCTAAATGCCAAACCCCCCAAGAAACCCTAAACCCTAAACACCTAAACCTTAAACACCTAGACCCTAAACCCCCTAAACTCTGAACCCCCCCACCCTACCGCAGCTACCGGATGCACACCCTAAGCCCCCAAACCCTCTCAACTCAAATGGCTCCAAGGGTGAGATGCAGGTAGCTGACCCTAAGGGTCCTAAACCCAAACAGGTTCCTTTAAGGGTTTTTAAGGGTACCATACGGGTTCTATTAAGGGTACCATAAGGGTTCAGGGTTTAGGGTAGAAGGGTCCGAGTACCCAAATAGTAGGGTTTCAAGGTCCAAAAACCATTCAGAGTATGGATTTTGGGACCAAAGACCCTGCTATTTGGGTACTTGGACCCTTTGGGTGAGGTATTCCCCAAAATTTTAGACTCCCTATAGAAGGGATGATCTTTAACCCTGAGGGTCCAAGTACCCAAATATACCTTGGCCCCAAGTCCCTATACCCACACCCCCGGGAGGATCCAAAAGTAGATCCCTTAATGGGGGTTCCTATAAAGTACACTTAGTAGTACGGGATCTACTTTCTAGATCCTCCCGGGGGTCTGGGTTAAGGCCAATGTGTATACTATTTGGGGACATTGCCCCCTAGATTAGGGTACTGCTACCTTTAATCCTCAATAAACCAACAGGTTGCGACAAAAAGGAACTACAATGAAGACTAGGTAAGGGATCCTGAATGCTACCTTTCATCCTTTAAACCAACCCCATGCCTCTGCGGCTCCTGAGGACCTCTTCGTGCAGATGAAGTTCAGGACTTTGACGCCTTCGGTTGCCTCTGAGCTAAACCCCTAAACCCTAGACCCTTTATAAACCTACACCCTAAACCCTAAACCGTAAACCGAAACCCCTAAACCATAAACCCTTTATAAACCCAAACCCGAAATCCCGAACCGAAACCCCTAACCCATAAACCCTTTATAAACGTAGACCCTAAACCCTAAACCGAAACCCTAAACCATAAACCCTTTATAACTTTAAGCCGTAAACCCCAGATCATGGGGATTGCCCGAAAGGCCCATTTACCCGTTCAAAACACCCAAGATTTCGAAGATATAGTTTCGGGCTTCTAGTCATGTTAGTAGAGGTTCAGGGTATTTCATCGAATATCGGGGTAGTCATGTCGCGGAGATTGCAGCTACTTGGTCACATTCTTCGTGACCCCTCTCTGCCTGCCTGGAGTGTGTGTTTCAGGGAGGGGGTCCTTATTTACCGTCGCCTCTCCTCCTCTCGGCAGCGCGGACGCCCTCGTCCACGTTGGGCGGTAACGACCATCGCACTTACGTATCACAGTCCCGGCCTCTGGCCTGGGAGTATTCGCATGCTTTCTTTCGCATGCCCACCCTCCAAGACACTGTCTCGTTTCCTAAACCATAAACCACACTCTGTGCAGCGGTCGGGGTATTTTCAGAAACCCTAAACCCTAAAACGCACAGGAGCGTGAATATGGACGGGGAAGAGTCGAAGCGAGTGGAGGACCGCTGAGGGAAGTGCTTGGTTTTAAGTTGCTAGGGGTGGGGTGGGTTCGGCTTCGGACGGCAACCCTAAGTACGAGGTAATTACACCCCAAGTCCTAAAACACTAATCAAACCACATTAACTCCCTTACATACCCTAAACCCTAAACCCCAATCATACAATAAGAAGCTCCGATCTCCAAGCAGTTTGAATGCTTCGTGGCTGTAAGAAGCATTTAGTTTGACTTTTGGGGCGTATGAAATGGGCAACTAGGACAAGGACATCATGTAAGCGCCGGGGGAACTGTTGTTCGTTTTTTTATTTCAGGGCTCCGGCTCCGACAGACTCGAAAACCCGCTATACTAATGTAACCCTTTAAGAGCTATGGTATCATAGAAGATTTTGGGGTGCCAGTCGTGATATCGAGCAACAGTTTAGTACAGATCCCCATGTAAAGTTTGCCCTCAACGATGTTTGTAATATGCAAACACTATCTGTCACATGTTTGCGCACTCTGTGCATTCACGGCTGGGCCCTGAAGCCTGGCCCCAGTATGTGTGAAGCTTCAAAAGCCATTAGAGTCCATGTACCTATGTAGATGTTCTGGTATAGTTGCTTTAGAACCAACCAGCTTTCCCTTCCCAAGAGGGTCCATATGTATCACCATCATGCAACTAGGTTCTCAAAACTCTAATAGCTCAGGGGGGTTGGAAAGGGTTTCTGGGATTCATAGTAGGGTCTTGGATCCTGAAAACTATACTCTGAATGGGTTTTGGTAGCGTGTTCGGGGCTTTTGGCTCACTTGGAGTGCCGGGGCGCTTAGTAAGTAGCTGTGCGTCGACTTGTAAGTATCATCATAATCACCCCGACTAGGACCCCACGTAGGGTGCTTATAACTCTGTAAAATAACTACTTGCTAATGAGACCCCCGACCCTCCAAGTAGGGCTTCAGCACTCAGATCGTGGGCTCGTGGAGGAGTTGGAAATCTACAATCCCGAACCCTATACATTGTAAGCATCCGACGGACCGAACATGTGATAGAGGGACCTTAATTACCAATTTTGGGGGGTTCCTTGTTGTAATTATAGTATAATGGGCCCCCAAACCCTGGTGCAGAACACTTGCCCATATCCAACACCGCAACACCGTAAACCACCAAACAACCTTACGCCGATAAACCCAGACCCTTGAACAAATTACCATCTTTAAGCCGTATACAAGTAGAATCGTAGGACGTTTTCTGGTTTTGTTTAGATCCTTTGCGGGGTCTGGGAACACCTTAAACCCTAAACCCTGAGCCACCCCTAAACACTAAACCCACACGTGCTGCGTGCAGAAAACGGACATCCATCGATGGGCCAATGAAGATGCGAGCTTCAACCAACGCTTTCTGCAACATGGCCCGAGGGTTTGACGGTTTAGGCCTTTAGGGTTGAGGGTTTAGGGTTTGGGGTTTAGAGTGTGTGTCAGTGCCGCGTCCCGACCCAGCGCCAGTCGGGCCGCTCCAGTGCAGCGAATCCCACCCCAACCACCCGCAGTAATTTTTATCACGGGTTTAGAACATTTAGGGGACGAAGGCGCTTTTACGGGACGAGCCTCCTTACGGGGCTCTGAATTACGGGACGAGCTTCCTATATCTACGGGACTCTGAATTACGGGGCGAAGGCGCTTACGGGACGAGCCCCATTGTACGGGACTCTGAATTGCGGGACGAGCTCTGAAATACGGGACAGAGGCTTACGGGCCGAGCCTCCTTACGGGACGAGCCTCCTTGCGGGACCTTACGGTACTCTCCCTCACAGCCGGTTAGAGGGGACGAGCCTCATTACAGGACCCTTCACAGGGAAGGACGACGAAGGGGGACGAAGGCGCTTACGGGACGAGCCCCTTACGCCTTCCTTACGGGACTTTGAATTACGGGACGGAGGCGCTTACGGGACGAGCCTTCTTACGGGACTCCCAATTACGGGACTAGCCTCCTTAATACGTTAATGGATGGAGGCGCTTACGGGACGTACTTCCTTACGGACTTTCAATTACAGGACCCTTCACAGGGAAGGACGACAAAGGGGGCTCATGGGGCGCCGGGACGAAGGCGCTTGCGGGACGAGCTCCCCTTTTACGGGACTCTGATTTACGGGCCACGGGACGAGCTTCCTTGCGGGTCTTTTGAGTTACGGGACGGAGGCTTATGGACGACGACAAAGGAAGCTTACAGGACGCCGCGGCGAAGGCGCTTACGGGACGAGCCCTCTTTGACGGGGCTCTGAATTGCGGGACGAGCTTAACCTCCTTTATACGTATACTCTCCCTTACGGGATGGAGGCGCTTACGGGACGAGCTTCCTGACGGACTTACAGGACCCTTCACAGGGAAGGACGACAAAGGGGGCTTACGGGGCGCGCAGTAAGGGGGCGTCCCGTATAGAGGCTCGTAATTCCGGCCTGTAAAGAGGCTCGTCCCGTAAGCACCTCCGGCCCGTAAGGACGCTCGTCCCGTAAGCGCCTCCGTGAGGAGGCTCGTCCCGTAAGCGCCTGGGGCCGGTGAGAGTGAGGAGGCTCGTCGGTGAGTGCCTCCGCGCACGTATATAAGGAGGCTCGTAAGCACCTCCGTCCGTAAGGAGGCTCGTCCCGTAAGGGCCTCCGGCCCGTAAGGCGGCTCGTCCCGTAAGCGCCTCCCGTAATCAGCGCAAGGAGGCTGGTCCCGTAAGCGCCTCCGCTTCTTGCCCGTGAGGAGCCTCCCAGCGCCTCCGTCCCGTAAGGAGGCTCGTCCCGTAAGCCTCCGCCTCCGGCGCGTAAAGAGGCTCGTCCCGTAAGCGTCTCCGGCCCGTAACGTCCCGTAAGCGCTTCCGCCCCGTAAGGAGGCGTCCCGTAAGCGCCTCCGGCCGCAAAGAAGCGCCTCCGTTCGTAGGCTCGTCTGTGAGTGCCTCCGCGCAAGGAGGAGGCTCGTCCCGCGTAAGCGCCTCCGGCCCGTGAGGAGGCTCGTCCCGTAACCGCCTCCCGTCCTCAGCGCTCGTCCCGAGGGGCTCGNCCTCCGCCTCCGGCCCGTCCGGAGGCTCGTCCCGTAAGCGCCTCCACCCCGTAAGCAGCCTCCCCTGAGCGCCTCTGACCCGCTCGTCCCATAAGCCTCCGCCCGTAAACGGGGCGTTGCATTTGCAAAAGCTCGTTGGTAATTCCGGCCCGTCAGGACCCTCCGTCCCGTAAACGGGCTCGTCCCGTAAGCGCCTCCGGCCTGTAAGGAGGCTCGTCCCGTCAGTGCCTCCGTTGTGTAAGGAGGCTAGTCCCGCAACACCCTCCGCGTCCGTCCGTCCCGTAACGAGGCTCGTCCCAGCACCTCCGTCCTGTAAGGAGGCTCGTCCCGTAAGCGCCGCCGGCGCGTGGTCCCGTAAGCGCCTCCGGCCCGTAAGGAGGCTCGTTTTGTAAGCGCCTCCGGTCTGTAAGGAAGCAATTTCGTCCCGTAATGGGTCGTCCCGTAAAAGCGGTTGGTCCCGCAAGGAGGCTGGTCCCGTAACGCCTTCGGAGCCCGCCGGGGTCGCGCGGTAAGCGGCCGTCCCGTATAGAGGCTCGTAATTCCGGCCTGTAAAGAGGCTCGTCCCGTAAGCGCCTCCGGCCCGGCGTGTAAGGACGCTCGTCCCGTAAGCGCCTCCGTAAGCTCTCGTCCCGTAAGCGCCTCCGGCCCGTGAGGGACTGGTCCCGTTAGTGTAAGGAAGCTCGTCCGTGAGTGCCAGGCTCGTCCCGTAAGGGTCCCGAAAGCACCTCCGTCCGTAAGGAGGCTCGTCCCGTAAGGGTCCCGAAAGCGCCTCCGTCCGTAAGGAGGCTCGTCTCGTAAGCGCCTCCCGTATAATCAGCGCTCCGTCCCGTAACAAACCTCGTCCCGTAAGCGCCTCTGCCTCCGGCCCGTAAGGAGGCTCGTCCCAGCGCCTCCGTCCCGTAAGGAGGCTCGTCCCGTAAGCGTCTCCGCCCCGTAATAGGGCTCGTCCCGTAAGCGCCTCCGCCCCGTAAGGAGGCGTCCTCCGTTCCCCCGCCCCGGGGGCTCCCGAAGACTGCCGCGCGGGGCCCGCCGGGGTCGCGCGCTATAGGGGTTAAGGGTAACTCCATTATATACTGTGCCCCATGGCTAGCACTGCCAAATCAGGTATGGCATACTCGATCTGCTTGGCAAAGCAAGCAGATCTCGAAGCGGTAGCGTTCAGTGGTACCGGCCGCCGCCTGGCGCGGGCGGCCTATGGTTTAGGGCTTAGTTAGGGTTTAGGGCTTTGGCTCTAGGGTTTTGGCTCTAGGGTTTTGCTACATATGTTTAGGGTGTATAGCAGGTCCCTGACTTTGTTAACGGTTTGACGGGTGTTACATGCGTTTTCCGGGGACCAGGTTTCGAATCGTTTGGTGCCTTCTTTGGGGGTCCTTACTCCCAGTCCCAGAGGGTCCATATTTACTACCATTATGGAATTCGGCTCCAGAAGACCATCCTTATTATGGTTTCGGGCACCTAATTCCATAATTTATATGGACCCTTTTGGAATGAAAGCATGGTCATTCCGTGGCTACATTAGACTTTCGACTCCTCCACTTCCTGAAAGGCCCATGCGGGTTGCAACCTTCCACTTTCGGCGTGGTTACCACACTTCATCTTATCAGGAGGGTTGTGAGTTTCGGTTTAGGGTTTAGGGGTTAGGGTAGTATAGATGTTTATGGCTTTCGGGATCTTGGGGGGTAAAAAGGTTCAGGGTAACACTTTGATCAATCCTTTCTTGGACCCGGCTTCCTGCTACAAAAGCCTTGGGGGTCCAAGTATCCACATTGTGGCTTCTAGGACGCAAAAACAATCCTCCGAATCAAGGGTGCATGGTGCTATATTAGGTGGGGTAAACCCAAATAGGAGGCCACATATACAGGATCCTTCATCCTCCCTACCTTCATCCCACCTTTTAAAGTCTGAAGGCAGAAACTCCGAAACCTACCAGCATCCCAACCCACATCCCCTGAACCCTTCACCCTCAGATGTGACGGCCCAAGTAGGCAAAACGAGCCCTAAACCCTACTCGTGCCCGGAGCCACCGCCACGGACCCATAATTATCTCCTCTCCTGCACCCATTAGAACGTCCCGCAAGGTATCCAATATCATCTGGTTTAAAAGAGGGCTTATGCCTACACCATAGACCCTAATCCTAATCCCTAAACCCTAGAAGCCCCATTACTTCTGCTTGGCCGGTCGTTGTGGACCCCAGGTTTGAAATGAGCGCACCGTGCTTATCGATGGGTGTGGAGCTTCTTGGCGGGGGGTTTGGTTTAGCGTGCAAAGTTCAGGTTTCAGGGCGTTTTGTGTTTCGTGGCATTTACGGTTTAGGCTTTCCGTCTTTGCCGTCTTCTAGCTTCGCTACACTGAGGTATGCTGCAGAAGCCCGTATGCCCCGCAAGCCCAAGCCCGCAACACTAAGTTCGTCGGTCTCGAATTGCATGTCAAAGGAATCCAAAATGACACCTTGAGAAACGTCGTAAGAAACCAAGATAGTACGCCAGTTAATCGAAACGCACACGGATTAGCTTCCCTTACCTTGAATCCCGAGACATAGACCACCTTCGAAAGATAACACAATCCAGCTGACACCTTCAAACCCTTATTCAGAGCACCGCACGTCATGTAATTCGGCTTTAGGGAACCCAGCGACGCTTAGTCTAGGGAAATGTGGGTCTGTCAATCCTGTTAGGGAGGATTGCTGCCGGATGCAATCTTGGATGAAAGTTGGCCTTGATCGAGACATTCAAGGCATATACTATTTGGGTACATGGACCCTCAGGGTAGCATGTTAGAGTTGTCAGTTGTAGTATACTGCCATGCAGCAGCGTTACTCCAACCTTAAAGGCCAAACCTTCACACCTAAACCTTGAAACCCATAAGCCCTTAACGCGTAACCTTATAAATACCCTGAACATTAGAAGCCCTCCAACCCTGAACCTTAAAAGTCCCCAAGCAACTACTTCGTGGTTCAGGGGACTTAGTAACTAGGGTTATATAAAAAGATTATAACCTTAGTAACTAGGGTTATATAAAAAGATTATAACCCCAATTAATTTCTTATGAATTTTCATGCACTTTGTAAGCCCCATGAACCTACAAGTCCAAACCCTGCAACTAAAACCCCAAAACCTTAAACCCTCAACCCGAAGCCATGCTAAGTCCCATGAACCTCCAAGTACCCTTATAGAACCCTTATAGACATGATGTAAAGCCCTTGTAGATCCCTTTAAGGAGCCCTTTGAACTTACTAAGTCCCATGAACCTCCAAGTAGACCCTAAACCCCTAAACCCTTAAATCCTGACCCTAAACCCAAGTAGACCCTAAACCCCTAAACCCTAAACCCTAAACCCCTCAAGAACAGGATAAATAGAAATTGTGTGAATTTCGCTTCGAATTGAACTGCATCTTCAATAGTTTCGAATATTCCTTAAACGTGCACGAAAACAGCCAGCCAAAGAGCACAAGCAAAAAGCAGAACCCGCCAGCCGTCCCCCCCATCCAAAAAACAAATTGCAAAAGCAAAAAGCAAAACCCGGCAAAACTCCGGACCCAAACCCTATACACACAGCCCAGAGCGCATAGCCCAGAGCAACCAGAGCCCAGAGCCCAGCAACAAACCAGAGCCCACAGCCCGGAGCCCAGAGCCCAGAGCCCAGAAAGCAAAAGCAGAAGCCGTTAAAACCCCCCAAACCCTCCAAAACTCCGGACCCAAACCCTATACCATTCCTATAAACCCTAAACCCTAATCCCTTAAACCCCTAAATTCTAACCCTAAACCAACAATCTGCCGTGTGCGCCTGTGTTCTGCCTGCACGCGACTAGCTAAACCCAAAACCCCTAGACCCTTGACCCTTAGCCCCTATACCCTAAACCCAAAATCCTGAACCCTTAAGCCCTAAATCCTAACCCCAAAACCCTAAACCCTGAACCCAAAACCCTAAGCCCTGAAGCCCTAAACCCCTAAGCCCCTGAGTCTTAACCCTAAACCAACAATCTGCCGTGAGCCTAAACCCCCAAACCCTTAAGCCCTACAGTAAACCCAGGTTCAGTCTGATGGACTTCGATCGTGGCGTCAGCTCGGCCGGATCCCCGGGCAGCTTAGGGCCCAGGTAGCCTACGTACCCAGACCCCCGGGAGGATCTGAAAAGTAGAACCCCTAATTTGGGGGGGGGGGGTTTAGGGCTTTAGGGTTTTGGGGCTTACGATTTAGGGATTCGGGTTTAGGGCAAGCTTAGGGCTGGGAAATCTCGAAAGTAGATCCCCTAATTTGGCACCCTAGCTACTAGGTACTTTATAGGAACCCCCTTATTTGGATCCTCCCGGGGGTCTGGGTACCTGTTTAAGGACTGTTACAAGGGATCCATTTTTGGGAGCCTCCAAAGGTGTTTTAGGTTCTATAGGGTCCAGGTGGAGCTTGACAGTTTTGAGGTTTAGGTCTAGGTCTGGGGTTTGAGGTTTAGGGTTTGGGGTTTGACGTTTAGGGTGTAGGTTTCGGGTTTTCAAAGCGCACCAAGGGTGAGATGAAGTCCTTACTATATGGGATCCATTACTCCTACCTGCCTTCACCCCACCTCTTGCCTGGTTTCAAGGTTTGAGGCTTAAGAGTGTTGGGTTTAGGGTTCAGGGTTTGCGGTTGACGTGTAGGGTTTAGGTTTGGGGTTTTTCGAGTTTAGGGCTTAGGGTCTCGAGTGGGTGGGTGTTTTCGACTCTCTATTAGAAGCGGTCTAAAAGAAACTATTCAACCACTTACTAAGATACCAAGACCCCTGTATCATAGAACCCTTATTGTAACCGAAGAGAACTTGGGTGCTCTCTAGTGTATATGTATTTTTGTGTATGCATACCTACATAGACAAAGTCACACTTACATTTAAACAGACATATGCACATATACGCATTGTAATATGCATCTATACAGATATACAGGTATTTTACATACATACACATATAGGTATACAAATATATGCATGTATACATGTATACATATATATCAAGATACACATATGTGCATGTATGGTCACGCGCTCCGCCCCCCCCCCCCCCCCCCC
>BGNK01000528.1:66414-96047 GCA_003297005.1 Symbiodinium sp. clade A Y106
GTGTGCTATCATCCCCCCCCCCGCCCTCCCAACGAGTAAGAAGTTGAAGCTGGGAATGTGACTTGGGCAGCGGCATAAAGGCTTGTTTGGGTAGGTCAATTGTGGCCGCGTCTAGATTTAGGGTATGGTAAGGGGTTAGTTAGGGTACAGGGTTTAGGGCCTAGTTTAGGGTTTTTGGCAATTGCTTTTGGTTTTAGGTTGAGGCACCTCACTGTTTTGGATTGAGTGAGGTTAACCATATACTTACTTTGTGGGGCCATATGTCCATATGTATGGTATCGGGTAGGGTCTTTTATCCAAAATACCCAAACCCTGCACCGTGGAAGAAATCAGCAATATTGTTCAGTCTTTATTGGGTTAGGGTTTACGGGATTCGCCACCCTTTGGACCCTTGCAGTCACCCGTGCAGCTTTGAACCTCTCTCTCCCCAAGGCCCCGATGCCCATACGAATCCCTGTGTAAGAACATTGATTGAAGGGGTTTAGGGTGTAGGGTTTAGGGTAAGAACATCGGTTGAAGGGCTTTTGTCTTTAGGGTACTCTTTAATAACGCTGTACGGAACTCACTAGAGGGTGACTGGGCTAGAATGGAGGGGTGGTTGGGGCGTCTGTGGCCCAAAGGGTCCCGAGGACCTGTACAGGATATACTTACTCAAACCATAATAGTAATTCCTTTTATAGAAACCTCACTTTCTACTATGGAAGTACTTAGAACCCAGAGGGTCCAAGTACCCAAATAGCAGGGTCTTAGGTCCCCAAATCCATACTTTGAATGGATTGTGGACCTTGAAACCCTACTATATTTGGGTACTCGAACCCTTTTACACTAAACCCTAAGCCCTTATGGTACCCTTCTTAGTAGAACCCGTATGGTACCCTTAAAAACCCTTAAAAGAACCCGTTTGGGTACTTGGACCCTTAGGGGAACCCTTTGGGTACGTAAACCTAGGGTTTGGGGGCCCAGAATACTATAAGTATAATAAGGGTCCAAGTACCCAAACGGGTTCCTTTAAGGGTTTTTAAGGGTACCATACGGGTTCTATTAGGGGTACCGTAAGGGTTTAGGGTAAAAGGGTTCGAGTGCCACCAAAATAGTATAGGTAGTTATTAAGGCCCCCATATTATGTTTGGAACCCTTTGGGTACGTAGACCTGTCTAATTACAGCGCTAGAGACCTAAGTTCCAAGTACGCTCACACTGGATCCTGCAACCTTTAATACAGAGGCCTTAATATTTAGAATAGGGTTCCTTTCAGGGTCCATTAAGAAGGGATCTATAAGGGTTCTATAGGGGGTCTTGGAGGGTCGGGGGACAAAGGAAGTATGTAATAAGTAGACGTATAAGTACCCTCAAAGGGACCCTAATTGGGGTTATTGTACTTATATGTCTACAAAATCACTACTTACCAAGTCCCCCGACACTCCAAGTACAGAGGCACCTCAACAAGACACCCGAAACCAGTTAACCCTAAAGAGAAACCCTGAACCGAAGCCCTAAACTAAACCTAAACTCTGAACCCGAAACCCTAAAGCTATGCGTACACGAGGCGGGTTGGCGAGACATCAAATGCCTGACGTAAAACTTCAAACCCTAACCAGAACCCAAAATCGCAGACGTTCTGAACAGACGCTGTCCCTCGACCACCACCTGGCGATAGCCTATGAGAGCTGGACATTGTCGAGGTGCTC
Organism: Symbiodinium sp. clade A Y106; assembly: GCA_003297005.1. Lineage (NCBI taxonomy): Eukaryota > Dinophyceae > Suessiales > Symbiodiniaceae > Symbiodinium > Symbiodinium sp. clade A. The sequence continues at coordinate 68,102 of BGNK01000528.1, forward strand.
TGGTTCTGTTGGGTCTTTACGGGCTTAGGCGTTTAGGATTTAGGGTTGGTTTTTGGCGGCTCAGGACTCGATTAGGGCGTTGCGGTTTAGAATATGGGGTGTTGTAGATTGAATAGGTTCGAGCTTTGCTAGAAAAGACCATGGAACTCGGTTTATAACTAGGTAGTCCTTGAGATTACAAAGTACCTGGTACCCCGTTCTGTCATTTCCACACCTTACTTCCCAAGCCATTAACACTAATTGGGTTCCCTGTTCTGCCTAAGCCGTATGAGCCCCGAAGGTTCAAAATTCCCATATGAAAAGCTTTGGCATAATGAGTATGGCAAACCTTTACCTGTAAAACCCTATCCCGAAAGATACAACCAAAGAACAAACCCTGTTACAAAAACCCTAAACCCGGCCCCTAAACCCAAAAAGCATATTAAGCCATTCTTACAGCTGTTTGTGTTGGATGCTGCAAGGGGCCTGGTTTGCACAGCCAGTCGGAATAGCTTTGGGCTGTTTAGTGGGCTCGTATATTTGGTCTACCCTAAAACCCTAAACCCTAAGCCCCTAACCCATAAATCCTAAACCCTAAACCCCCTAACTCCCCGAAAACCCTTTAAAACAAAAAACTAAACCCTAAACTGTGCAAAGATTGAGCCTTTTCGGGGACTGGCGATGGAAGAAGACAGTTTTTTAAGGGCTGTTGCTCGAGCATGTCGTGGTGTTTTTGAGGCAGTGGCCCACATCTCTCAAAGTAGAGCCCACATCTGTAACCTTCTACTACTGACACATGAAGGGTGCTTTTCTAGGAAATTACATAAGGGATCTGCATTTTAGATCCTCTCATGTAAGCCAAGTTTACATCATGTGAAAGTTGAAGTTTCTGGTTTATTTGCAGCAGACACCCTACCTTGAACAGATGCGAAATGACCGTAAAGCGCCTTGGAAGCGACCAGTGCAAAATCCAAAGCCCCAGAAGTAATCCGTTCTGAGCTCACTACGAATAAAGAATGATGCTGAGCATCATTTGTTCCCTTATGGCAACCTAACGTAAATTCCAAGCACGATTTGAAGCAGCAACATCTGACAGCTCAAAACCCCAAGCCCTGAACTCCTTGATCTGTGTGATCCTGTGGTTGACTGTGGCAAAGCAGACCTAATTAGCCCTGGCTTGTTGAAAAATCTTCCACGTGGGCTGCATGCTGTGGCTACATGCGATGTGGTGTTGAGCGGGCTCTACAGCATGCTGACACGCGAGCAGGTTACTTGCGCCGGTCGGTGTGGTGTTGCAGTTATGGATCCTGCGGTGGCCTGCTGTAACTTAGTAGCTGAGTCGATACACTTTACACTTTTTGGGATAGTACTACTCACTATAAAACTAAAAGTGTACATTTTGGGGGGCTTATGAACTCGGCAACTAAAAAAAAGACTTTTTGCTCTGGCCCCGTGCCGGCGCCCAACGGGGCTTCTCCTTCCCTGCCTTTCCCCGGGGCCGGAGCAAAAAAAAAAACACCCTGGGTGGTGTTTTTTTTTGGCTCTGGCCCCGTGCCGGCTTCCAACGGGGCTTCTCCTTCCCTTGCCTTTCGCCGGGGCCGCAGCAAAAAAAAAAAACACCCTGGGTGGTGTTTTTTTTTGCTCTTCTCCTTCCCTTGCCTTTCCCCGGGGCCGGAGCAAAAACAAACACACCCTGGGTGGTGTGTTTTTTTTGCTCTGGCCCCGCCGAAAGCTCGCGGCGCCCAACGGAGCGCAACAAAAAAAAAAAACACTTTGCACACCCGGGGCCGACGGCAAAAAATTTTCTAGAAACCAATGACGCGGGGCACGAGCAAAAAGGGGCCACAACAAAAAAAAAACACCCTGGCCACTTTTTGGATCCTCTCGGGGGTCTGGGAAAGCCTTATGCACTACCCAGCGAGCCCAATACCCCTTAATTAAGGAATATAGCTTAAATCATAATATGAAGCCCTATATAATTTAAGCCATGTTCCTTAATTAAGGGGTATTGGGCTCTCCGGATATAGATCCCCGAAGAGAACCTCCCCCCTAGAGGGTCCAAGTACCAGAATAGTAGGGTTTTAGGTCCACAAATCCATACTCTGAATGGTTTTCGGACCTACAAAGCCTACTATTTGGGTACTTCGACCCGAAGGCCGAACTCTACCCGAAACCCTAAACCTTAACCCTAATCCCCAAACACTATAACCGATACAGCTCTCCGCAGGGAGACGATCGGCCCTGTTTCGCATACCGTGGTCTTCGACAGCTGGCCATCGACGCGGGGACCCCAGAGTTAGGGACCCGAAAGGCACTTAAGCACAGGCCTTTTACAGGGATATCACCACCTTATTCTAGGTTCCTGAGTAGTACCCTTTCGCATTTTTTTCTTTCTGGGTTCCTTATTAAAACCAAATAGTAGGAAAAAGGGCACCCTTATTATAACAGGGCTACTCAGGAACCTAGTATTCGGCTACATTACAAGGGGGTGTATATGGTATATCCCTATCTACACTACCCAGACACTGGGAGGATCTCAAAAGTAGATCCCCCAATTCGGGACACTAGATTCTACCTGGTACTTTCTAGGAACCCCGTTACGGGATCTACTTCTTTGGTGTCTGGGGAGGTTGCAACAAGGCAAGAAGGGAAGTTTCAGAAGCTTAGGGTTCAAGGATTAGGGTTTAGGTCGATTAGGGTTTAGGGTTTAGATGCCCAGAGCCTCCAATGTCTCTAAACTAATTACCCTTTAGTAGTACAAGGTCTCAAATTAGGGGGTCTACTTTAAGGATCCTTCCCGGTGTCTGGGTTTAAGAGCTTGCTTTAAGGGTTCGAAAACGGTTCCATCAGGGTTGAGAGTATACGGGTTCATGTACCGACATAGTATATACTTTGGCCTCAAAGTACTCACTATATAGGGGCTCCAGGGGCAAAGTATATGCTATATGAGCACATGGGCTACCAAGACTATTCCTCAGGTATCCTTATTATAGTTATACAATAGTATCCGCGAAGCCCTTTCCTACCTACTAACGCTCCGATATCAGGTGTAATTTCTGCTTCAGGGTCGAAAGCCTTAAACGCTTAAATACAGCCCTAGGAAAATCTTTAGGCTCCAGATTCGACATTCCGATTCAGTTCGAGTTAATCTGCTTTCTTGGGCTGGTTCTTGCGATGTCGACAGCAGTGTGGCCATACCCAGATCATACCCAGATCCCGGGGAGGACTAGAAAGTCATACTAAAGCAGACTTTATGGGAACCCCCTTTAATTAATTAAAGGATCTTTTCACAGATATAGTTGCTTTTCTGGCGTCTGGGTGCCTGGCCTGGGATAGGAAACGTCACCTTGGACCAACTGTGCCAGGTTCTGATTAGTTTAACTGCGGTTGCGGGCTTGGGGTCGTGGTTCAGGCCTTCAGTTAGGGACCCAACAAGGACATAAGAAGAAACATTTTATAGGGATATCACTGCCTTCTGGGGCTTCATTATAAGGGGGTCTATATAGGATAGCCCTGTCCTTACCTTTGATTACGTGCTTTTTTAGGGCCCTATTCAGGTTTAGGATGCCTCCAACATAATATAGGGTCCGTAATAGTTAGAATAGGGTTACTTTAAAGGGTTCTTAGAACGGGTTCTGTTCTGTACGGGATCTATAATAGGATTCTATGATATAGGGGCCTTAATAGTTAGAATAGGGTTTTGTGGCATATTATACTATAAATATAATAAGGAACCCCACGATAGTATTGGTAATTATTTAGGCCCCTATATTAATGGAACGTGGTTGTCTGTTTGCGTTTGAGCATAGGTTTAGGATGTGTTAGATTGCGTGAGGTTTTGTTGCTGTATAGTTTCGTTTGGAGCGACTGAGCGACCTCCAAAAGCACATCTGAACGTTGTGTAGAATTTGGATTTAGTACCGTAAGTGTTGACCGGTTGGTTATGCTCTTGTGCTCCGCTTGTGGTCTTGGACATATTCTGTTGTTCTCGCACAGTTGGCCCTACACCCCTAAACCCTAAACATTCAGCCTTAAATCCTCCACGGTATACGGCACATTGCTGGTAAGTCTACGAAGTCAAAGACTTCCTGAGCAGGGCCGTTTTAGGATTTGAAAAACGAAGCCATGAAACGACGAAATGGAATGCTAGTTTGTGGGTTGTGTTTGTTGGATTCTCCCTGGGGGTTGGGTCCTCTTGTTTAGTTTGGACCAGTTGGGATCTAGACCAGGGTTTTACCGGTTGAGGGTCGTTAGGGGTTTAGGACTCGCAAACTGAAGGGTTCTCAGGACGGCGATCTGCTCGTCCGGGACACCGCGACACTATCACGACCTGTCATGACCAAAATCTAGTTGCGATTGTCCCAAGCATTGGCGCAGGAAAATTGAAGCACCACTTGCGAGTTTGACTATCTTTGGATTCGATCGAGATCAATCGCAAACCATCGTGGTTCATCAAAACCCAAAGCTACATAATGAACCTCTAAACCAACAAGACCCGGATCCCACGCTCACCGTTGAACCCTCCACCTTAAACTAAACAGTAAACTAAACCCCAAACTAAACCACAAGCTACTAAACCTAAATCCTAAGCCCTACACAGGAATCCAAGCCTCAAGACTCCGAACTCTCAACCCCGGTCCCAGATGCTCGCAAGACATTGAGGCGGTTGAATTGTGCACCGCATGCCACACTTTGTAGTCGTCTCGGCTGGAGGAAAGCTAACATAGACCGGGACTTGGGGGCCTTGCGTCTTGCAAGAAGGTTGCATGATGTTTGTATTGTTGGCCTCCAAGCTTAGCCTAACATCTTCGTTGGCCAAATTCGATGCTCGCTCTTTCCTTGTACATGTGTGTATACATATACATATATACCGGCACACACATATTCATGTAGATATTCTTTGTCATGCACATGGCATTGCATTGATAACAACTAATTAGGGATGTTGCAAACATGGGAGCAACCCAGTTGCGCGTGTCATTCTTGCATATATGGTGCACGACTAAACTGTTCGGGAGAAACTCGAGCCCGGCCGAATCTCATGGCCGACAAGATGTGGCCGTGTCGCAGGTACTTTTCACCGCAGTAGAAATAACAAACAATTACATGCTAATAACAGCATGTACTCGTAATAGCAATAGCACTGGCAGTAGCAATGGCAGAAGTATGAGCCGTAGTACCAAAAGCAGCAGATTGCTATTACAATACCATTCAGTATTATGTCATTCAAGCTTAGCTTACGTCGTGCACCCAGGAAGATGGTTTTGGACAGATGGCCAGGCGCTGAGTCAGGATCAAGGGTCAAGAGAGCTTCCTGGAGTATGAAACCAAACTGCAGGGCAAACCTGACTCTCTAAGTCTGTAAGTCACTTGGCGACTGTTTGTTTATCGAGGATGATTCGCATCTTAAAACGCGAACATCCAAATTCAGGCTATAACCTGATTTGTAAACACTGTCCCTTCAAACAGAGTTAGGCATTGAGCGTCGGATTGTAGTTCATTGTTTTGGGTATTTGCTTTCTATAAGGTCGCCAACACAGGTTTGGCACTCAAAAACCCGGAACCGTTGGAGGCTATAGGTGCAAAAAAAATTGGAAAACCAATGCCTGTACCGGCGCGGATTTCAATCATCAGCGTATTTTCGCCTTTTGGACTTGGGCGGCTCTCTGTACTTTGAAGCGTTTATTTCGACGTAACAAGAATTAACAAGGAGGGTGATAAGATGGGCCACATGGATGCTAATTTTCGGATTGTCGGGTTCCGAGATTTGCATGCAGAACTTAACTTCAGTCGGTATATTCGGTGTTGCTGCTTTATCCCGTAATGAAATCATGACGATCATCTATTATTTGTGGCCGCATAGACGAAGTAGCTTTGCATTCATCTGGGCAGGTGCATCTCTATCTGGGGTCCTGGGTTGTAACTAGATTCGATGCGCTGTCATCCAAGCCGAAGCTCATATGGATTGATCATATTTGCATCGGTATACATGCATGTAGAGAGGAAGCAGGAACCTGAATGACGTAGTTTTTTGTAGACAGAGTTTTTGTTGTTGCACCCTAAAAGCATCTAACTACCCGCCTCCCCTCCTCCCCTCCCCTGCCCAGCCAGACATGCCCTTTTCTGCCTTCCCCTCCCCTCTCCCCTCAATACGCAGAAAATTAACAACAGTCACGGGGAGGCCCTTTGCCATTGTCAAAGTTTCCGTGTGTTTTCCTTCTCGGATCCTGCATACCCTAACGGTCCAAAGGACCCAATAATTAGGTAATTAGGTACTCGGGTTTAGGATAGTTACGTAGGTTACTATTTTGGAGATATTTTGGAGAGTATATGATAATTAGGTACTTGGACCCTTAGGGCCACACTAAACCCTAAACACAAAGCCCCTAATGACCGTAGACCCTTAAACTTTCCCGAGACCATGGAAACCCAAAAGGGCCGTACTATATATATATATATATATATATAATGGGATATACATTTATATAACTATACAATATGAGCATAAAAAATTATCTAAACTTTCGACCCCCGGAGCCTCGTGCAGACTAAGGCGTTGTTGCCGGTGTGTTCGGCGAAGGATCAACCAGGCCAGTTCCTGGGAGTTTCCGAAAATTAGGGGTACCTAAGGGTTCCTTTAAAGGGTTACTATAAGGGTACGATAAGGGTTCCTTTAAAGGGCCCTATAAGGGTTTCGAGTTTCCGAAAGTTAGGGGTACCTTATCTGGGGGGGGGGTCCTTATAATAAGGATCCCACTATTTAGGGTACAAAATTAGGGTCCCCTATTTTCGGAAACTTCCACCTGCATCGGGTTTACGACTTAAGGCTCACATTCGTTCCGCCGTTTAGGTTTCAGGGTTTAGGGTCTTCTTCTTGTCTCGTTGTTTGTCTGCTTCTCTATCAATCCCCCCTTAATTCCATTTTTCGCTAACTATGTCTCGTTTTTGTGTCCGTCCATGTGTCTGTGTGTCTCTCTCTCTGTCTATCTCTCAGCCAGTCAGTCAGTCAGTTTGTCTTTGTCCGTGTCTCTAACTCGTTCCTTTTTTGGATTTCTTTCTGATCTCGCAAAATGTGCCGCACTCCATGAATGGCATTGCAGCAGTGACCAAGGAAATTTACCCGTGTTTGTCGCAGTCATTGAACGACGGACTTCTTCATGCCAGGGCAACTATGCCAAGATGACCTGCACGGCCTCCGCCTTATGGGAGCTGCCCAGACCCTTGGGAGGATGCAAAAGTAGCTGCCTTAACGCGGTTCCTGCAAAGCATCTTTCAGTAACCACTACAGGTTGCTAGATTACGGGTTCTACTTTCTGGACCCTCCCAAAGGTCTGGGTGTTGGGAGTGGGAGCGAGCAGGGAACCCCGAACCTCAAGCTCAGCTAGGATCCAAAAAGCGGTTCGCCTCTGATGGTTTAGAACAAGTACGATGAGGCGTATCAACATAGGGGCCTAAATAAATACCAACACTAATTCGGTGGTTCCTTATTATAGCTATAGTATAAAGGGCCCCAAAACCCTTTTCTAATTATTAAGGCCCCTATATTAACACACTACGGACCTGCAGCAGGTTTTTGAGGTCTAGCAGTTTGAAAGGTGTTCAGTGCTCACGACCATGAGAGTATCCCTGCTCGCGGTGACAGGACAGCATAGTGTCAGTAACAATAGGGGTATCACGAGCTGTACATGCCGCACCAACGGTACTAGTCATTAAGTCAACCACTGCACAAATATTGGTGAGCGAAAGAGTACGACCAGAAGTCGAAAACCACCAACAGTCGCAGCAGGGTCGACAGCAAAAACCTTCTTACTAACTAAAACATCAGATCAGCATACGAACGTCTCAGTAGTTTCAGTAACCAGTATTAACTCTAACATTAAGACTAGCACCTTCGGAGCCATCCCAAGACTGAAACGTGTCCGTGGAAACCCTCTGACATATTTCATCCAGAAAGGCTGCTGTCCGTTGGCCCTATGTCGAAACCGCCCCTATGATGGGAGCTGTAAAGTTCAGGGTGAACCTGGCCCTAAACCCCGTAGGTGGCCAAGTGGGGGTTTCCGAGAATGCGGAGCCTCTGAGGTAAAACCCCAAATTATCAGCGCCTTCGAATACAGAGTAGTCTAGGCTTTAGGGGGTTAATTAATCTAACCCCGAAACTCTAGACCCTAAATCCAACACCCTAAGCCTTTCACCCTCTAGTAATAACAACCCTAAGGGTCCATGTACCCAAATGGTATATACTTTGGCCCTAAAGTACCTATATAGGAACTACTTTAAGGCCAATGTATATACTGTATGAGTACATGGACCCTCAGGGCAAATCGGCAAGGATGCTGAGGTTGAGATTGTCGCCCCTACAACCTACATCCCAAATCCTAGACCCCAATCCCTACACCCTGAACCCTGAACCCTGAACCCTTAAACCCCAAACCGCTAAAACCCTAAACTCCTGAACCCCAAACCCCTAAAATCCCCTAAACCCTCAAACCCCTAGAGCCCTAGGATGCCTAAACCCTTAGGTTGAGATCGTCGCCACAGAAGTCGCGGCGGAGCATCCCGTGATCAGTGGCGTCTTCGCGCCGCCTCAGGCACCTTCCCCGCAGATTCCAAAGTCTTTTTAACACAGACTCCCTATCTTCGTAATACCAAGGGGTTTAGGGTTTAGGGGGTTTAGGGTTTAGGGTTTAGGGTTTACCCTAAACCCTAAACCCTAAACCGAAACCCTAAACCCTAAACCAACAGGTTAATTACTTATGCATGTACATATATGTAAGTGTGTGTGTGTATACATATATATATGCATACAGTATTGCTTTCCGGATCCTTCCGGGGTCTGGGAAACACCCGTAGTTTAGAGAACCCCGAACAGTAAGGTTCATGTAGAATTGTACTCATCGTCCCCAGCTTGGTTTATGTTTGAGGTAACCTGTTTATGAGATAGCATGCTGCAACTCCCAAATTAAACATCATGCGGATACCCGACTATTTATATGGGAGACTAGATGTAAGATCAAAACTGTTCTCGAAGCCACTGTACCTAAACTCTGAAATACCGGTCCCTCTCGGGATCCTCGGCAGCGTATGTCTCTCCCGACATAGTGAGGATTTCAAAAAGGATCATGCATTACACGAACGTCCATGCTCTCGTTCTCCCAGAATGGCGCCCTCAACGGGTCTTACATGTTCAGGCTTCTACAAGGGTTGTTTTGGGGCTCACAAGCGTTTCACAGGGTTTACAGAGCTTAAGCTGGTAATTACTAAAGGCTATATATATATATATATATTCGAATAGGTGCTATAGAGGTTGTACAGGGTTCACATGGTGTTGCATCGTAGAGCACAAGTAGGAGCTGCTATGATGATTTGTGCAAGTAGTTCCCGTGTAGGTGCTCAGGAGGAGTCTGCCCAGCGACTGAACTGTCATACATACACATATATATATATATATGTATATAATATAATATAATATAATATAATACAATATAATATAATATATATATATATATATATATATATATATATTATTATATTATATACTATATATTTTATAAATAAATAAATATATATATATATATGTAGACATACACACACACATAAAGGCCAGTTTCGGGGTTCTTCTTTTGACTTGGACGGGAATATTCCTTGATTGCGAGTATTGGATGCGAGGACTGGTTGACAGAACATCTTATTACAGTTTACATGTCTGGAAACGAATAAGCCTTCAGTGCAGTGGTCAATGCCTAAGTCCCTAGAGCTCTCAACAACAAATCTTTAAGCTAGACCCCATGACATGCAGCTGCTCGAAATTGCAATTGAGTGCACCTTCTGTTGCTACTTGGGGTCCATATTACATGCTAGATGTTGGCCAGTCGCGTGCTGCAAAGGCTGGGGTTCCTTAATATAAAGATCGTATAATGGGCTCCAAAACCCTATTCTAATTACTAAGGCCCTTACAGTCCCTAAGGGTCCAAGTACCTGATAATCATATACTCTCCAAAATCCTAACCTACATAACTACTATCCTAAACCCGAGTACCTAATTATTGGGTCCTTTGGACCCTTAGGGGAAGAACTATACTCAAAAGTCTCATCTAGGGTTGAGGTGTTTCTACGTGATGCAAAATATGGGGTGTTTCCTTTCAGGGTCGTCGGTTTAGACTTTAGGGTAGTAGGGTTTAAGGCTATAAGGCTATAAGCCATAGAACCCAGGCCTTGTTTAGGGTTTGCAGCTTCCCAAATCATCCAAGGTTGGAAATATGGGCCCCTAATATGGACCCTTAGGCCTTTTTCAGGGGGTTCTAGGGACCCTTAAGAGTCTGTATAGGGTATATAGTAGGTATAGAAGGATCCCAAGGCTAAGGGCCCATACTAGGGGCCCATGGTTTCAGAAACCCTAAACCCTAAACTCTAAACCGGCGAAAGCACTCCGACAGGACCGGCTGTCTTTGCAGATGCTGGCCCGGACTCCCAGTCCCTTAGGGTCCAAGTGAGAGTTTCCGAAAATTCGGGATACCTAAGGGTTCCTTTACAGGGTTACTATAAAGGTACGATAAGGGTTCCTTTAAAGGGCCCTATAAGGGTTTCGAGTTTCCGAAAATTTGGGATACCTTATTTTGGGGTCCTTTTAATAAGGATCCCACTACTTAGGGTACTATATTCGGGTCCGCTATTTTCGGAAACTCCAATATACACTCCAAAATACTAAACCCTAAGCCCTAAACTACATAACTACTATCCGAAGCCCGAGTACCTAATTATTGGGTCCTTTGGACCCTTAGGGAGTCGAGCATTGCTATCAAGTTCAGCACCCCTTGAAGGATGTAAAAAGTTTTTGCCTTACTGAAGACTAGGTTCCCCAGTAGTACCCTTTCGCCCTTTTTCTTCTAGGTTACCTTAGTAGAACGAGTGCCGCTTGTATCAAGGGGCTAATGACTCTGGAGCGTATCTATAGTATTGTAGTATGTAACATATTATTATGTAGCATGTTACGTATGCTTAAGAAACCCTTAATATTGTGTAGGGCCCCAAATCAGGGAGTTTAGTTTTCAGAAACTCCTGCATGGGGAGTAAGTTAGTACTTGCCTTTAAAGACACTAAATGCTCAGCCTTGCGCACTCGGAAAAGGGTTCTTCCTTAAGCCGTATATTGTGGTAGGATAGAGGGTTTTTCCTGATTACTTTGTGGGTCTGGCAAAGGGATAGGTACTGGCTGGAAGACAGAGGAGGCGTGCACAAGGATGTTTTCTTGTTTGACGGCATTGTTGTGTGTCGACTTTGTACGGGGTGGATACGAACCCCTTAACCGTAGATCCTATAAGGTGGTTATGTTTCTAGACCTTACCAGGACACCTGAAGTACCCTTTAATACAGCCCTCTTTCGTCTTTGTAGAGGCTAGAATCAAGGGTAGTTGGTGCGTCCTAGATATCCCTTCACCCTGAATAACATCCCAACATGTTCCAGAGAACCCGAAACTTGCGACGCTGCTTGGTGGTTTCTGGTACGTCAAGGACAGGCCGAAACAGGTGTGTTCTCCGAAGTCACCCGCCAGCTTCCGCTCAGGACGCTGGAGACGGCCGATCTCGGCTTTTGGGTGGAGCTGTTGCTCCCACTGGAGCAGGCGCATTACATGCTCTGCTCAGTCTTGGCGAGGATTGAATCCACTCTGCCGAACAGCACACTTCCGCCAACGGCTCCATCTGGAAAGAGGCATGGAACATGCTATGATGTGCATCAAGAACCGATTGCGTCCCGAAGCCAGCGAACATCTGCAATGGGGGTGGGCAATGAGGACCTGCCCTCCGAGCCCTCTGGATCAAGCTCTTGCTCTGGTATCCAAACTGGCTCAGTCCTCAACGACAGCTACTGGCGAAGAGGTCATCAGCTTGGTGGAGTGTGCCATATCTGTCTTTGCACTGCGCCTCGCACTGAAGCCTATACCAGCACTGAAGCCTATACCAGGCTGGCAGTTCGACGGCACCGCTCCAGTTTACCAGGAACCTACGAGGTTGAAAAAGGACCAGTGGAAGCTTCCAACAACAGTGTCAATATAGGGGCCTAAATAAATAATGGCGGTCTAGGGGAATATAGGGGCCTTGATGGTTAGAATAGGGTTCCTTTAAAGGTTCCTTAAAGGGTCTATAGGAGATCTATAGTAGGGTTCTATAATATAGAGGGCGTACCATACTGATAATATAGGGGCCTAGTTGATTACCAATACTATTGTGCGGGGTTCCTTATTATGGTTATAGTATAAAATACCCCAACACCCTATTCTAATGATGAAGGCCCCCATAATAATACATTGCGCTGAGTAGGCAACCTTTGACCTTCTGGGTTTACATAGTCCTGCCATGATATTTTTTGGGCTAGGATACTCAGCCCCGAAGCAAGAAAGCATATGAACAGAGAAGTCTTGAGATTGGCATCAAGATACCTGGAAATGTTGACTGTTGATTCCCGCTTTCTCCGTGTGGCCATGATCCACTCGAGCCCGTAAGCATTTCGATTGGCAAAGTACCTCAGAACTGCGTACTTTCTGTTCCTTCCTCGATTTAGATCCCAAACCCTAACCTAGCTAATTACAAGGAGCCCAGTCTCGTTTGGAATGTGAGAACTCTACATATCTGTATGTATGTGTATATGATTCATACACGTGCTTTTGGGTTTGGGTTGCTGTAGGTGACCGTTGCAGCAAGGTTCTATCTCCCAGCAGGGCTTGTCTCTTGAATGAATCTACCAAATTACCACTATTGAGCACTGTATGTATAGAAAACCACCCAAACAATCTACTTACTTGGTTGATCCGCTCTACAACGAAGGATCTCAACCCTAAGCCCAAAAACTTGAAAGCCCTGGCAGCCAAAACTTTGCCTAAACCTTGAACACCCTAAACCCCTAAACGCCCTAAACCCGAAACAACCCCCACGACTGAAGGCGACGAACCCCGTGAAGACCTTACGGGTACTTCTTGGTCCGCAGCTGTGGAGATCTCAGCTTCCCAGAAAGTCTTGAAGCGTTCCTGACATCGGAAAGCGCAGAAAACCCCATTTCTCGAGGTTCTTACATAAGTTATCCTGTTTTTCTGCTATACTCTACCCTCAAACCCTATTCGAACTATTACATTGCGGCCCGCTATTATCCTGTTAGGCTCACGTGGTCGTTGGACATGCAGCAGTTGCGGTCCAAATGTTCTGTTCCAGCTTTTTGGTGATGTTTGGGGCTCTATTGGCTATATAGGGATCAGCTTACATATAGAGGGTTGTTTAGTGTTGCAGTTACAGGTAGCTTGTTTCTGGTCATCCTACAATGCCGCGTCTCCTTCGTCTTAACATAAACGGCTCTTTTTGGTTTTAGGGTTTACGGTTGGTTCAGGGTTTAGGGTCTTCATACCCTACTGTAGCCACGTCTCGTTGATCTTCCCAGAAGCTGCTCCTTTTGGTGTTTTAGATCGTTTCAGGTGATAACCCTTAGAGTTCCAAGACGTCATAGAGTATGGGTTTAGGTACCCAGAACCATTCAGAATACACTTGGTGAGCCTTAAACACCCTACCGTTTGGGCACTTGGACCCTTAGGATAAGACTCTCCTACACCGTAAAACCCAAAACCCCAACACCCTAAACTCCGCAACGCATACCCCGAAATTCTCAACACTAAACCCCAAAACCCCTAACTCCTAAACCAAAACATAAGCTCTCCCGGCGTTGTTTGCCTCTCGAGACCTGCTGGAATCGTAGAGAGGCAGTCCAACAAGCCAAAACAAACCCCTAAATTCCGAAGCTCTGAGCTCCTAAACCCATCTTAACCCCTACTTGGAGGGTCGGGGGACTTAGTAAGTGGTTATTTTAAGGAATTATAAGTATCATATCCCCAATTAGGGTCCCTTTTTAGGGTACTTATAAGTCTACTTATTACCTACTTACTAAGTCCCCCGACCCTCCAAGTAAACCCATCTTAACCCCTAAACCCCTAAACTCCCAAACCCACCTAAACGCAATCTAAACCTCTAAACCCAAAACCCTAAACCCACCTTAAACCCTAAATCCCCAAACCCTAGAACCCCCCTATACCATAAAGACCCAAAGCCCCAAACCCACGGACTGAGGGCTGAACCCCTAAATCCATCTTAACCCCCTAAATCCTATACTCCTAAAATCATCTATAGTAGAAGCCAGAAAGTTGGAACATCAATATCCTCATGCCCTTAAGGTAGAGTATAAGGGATCCTAGCACAAACCCTCCTAAACCCATGTTCCAACTTTTTGGGGTTCACTGTAAACCCATCTAAACCCCTAAACCCTAAACCCCTAAATCCCTAAACCTCTAAACCCAAAACCCAAGGGCTGAAGGGCTTCGAGGTTCAACCTGATCACCATCGGAACCTTCTTGGGCTGCTCTTTGGTCGTTACCTTCTTGCAGCTTGGCTCCTTTGGGGTTTTGGATTTAGGGTTTAGGGTTCAGGGTTTGGGGTTACCTTCTTGCAGCTTGGCTCCTTTGGGGTTTTGGATTTAGGGTTTAGAGTTCAGGGTTTGGGGTTACCTTCTTGCAGCTTGGCTCCTTTGGGGTTTTGGATTTAGGGTTTAGGGTTCAGGGTTTGGGGTTACCTTTTTGCAGTTTGGCTCCTTTGGGGTTTTGGGTTCAGGGTTGAGGGTTGAGGGTTTAGCATCCTTACAGGGATCCTTGAGGTTTGAGGTTTCGGGCTGCTCCTTGGCCGTTACCTTCTTGCAGCAAAGGGCCGGCAAAGACGACCCTTAAAGGCTCCTTTACCCAGACCCCCGGGAGGATCTAGAAAGTAGATCCCCTAATTTTGGACCCTATACTACTCAGGGTAGTTTATAGGAACCCCCATTAAGGGATCTACTTTTTGGATCCTCCCGGGGGTCTGGGTAGGTGTTTTGAAGGCTTCAGCCAGCACAGGTGGCCCTGAACGAGTTCCTGAATACTGGTTCCTTTGGTTGGTTTTTCGGGGTTTAGGGTGTGGGTTGTGTTAAATTCTTCCGGCTTGGTAGCACAGCCAGATGCCCCTTTCAGGGGATGCTTTAGGGTTCCTTTAGAGGTTCTTTAGAGGGATCTTTTAGTGCCTTTCCACTATGGGCTATTAGACCCTGAAGATCCCTATTAGGACCCTATTAAGGGTAGATTAAGGTACCCTTAAGGTCTAATAGCCCGTAGTGGTTGAGGGTTTAGGTTTTGCTACCTTCTTGCAGCTTGCCAGCAAACTCGCATGGCCCTTCAAAAAGAAGTCTGCAAAGGGACCTATATATGGGATATGTTCAGGCTTTTTTCGGTTTTAGGTTTGGCTACCTTCTTGCAGCTTACCAGCAAACCCTCAGTGGCCGTTAAACAAACTTGTCTGCAGGTGTCGCAAAGGGCTTTGGCAGGGTTTGATTAGCGGTTCTATAAGGGTTTCAGCCGTTAGTTAAGTGGTTTCGTAAACCCTAAACCGTGAACTGCTAAACCCTACAGTAAACCCTAAACTTTAAACCACAAAGTGCCGACAAAGTTCCCCTTACTAGTATTTCTAGATGCTCCCGGAGCTTAGCGTGTGGGCTTGAGAGTAACCAAGGTATCCCCAAGTTTACATGTTTCTTCCCCTAAACCCTAAACCCTAAACCGCTTCCTTCCATGCGAGGATCATACTGACCGTGTTCTACTCTCGAGCGCTGCTGACCGCGTAGGAGATGTCCCCAATCGAGGGGCACCTCCCTCCTCTAGCCCTAACTACCCTAGTATACCGGAAACCTAACTTAGTAATTAGTAGAGTAGGTAACATTTAACTTTGTTTGGGGGGTACTATCATCCCTACATAATCTGAAAGGTTATCGTCGAGTTCCCTACGAGTACTTGAAGGGTCCGTGTACTTGTAAGTAGTTATGTCATGGAATTATAAATATCATATCCCCCCAGTCAGAACCCTTCTAAGGTCTACTTATGACCCCTCCGAGCAAGCTCTGTCCTGAGCATATCTGAAGCGCAGGGTTCTACAGCTTAAAGCCTGAACTCGCACCCTCATGGTAGTAGCCCCATAGGGGCCTCAACGAAAATGGAAGAGGGGTTTGGGGCTGTATTCTAATATAGTCATAGCAAGGATCTCTAAGGAATGAAATGCAATTCTCCCCAACCCAAATCAAAGGTCCTTGATCCCTGATACCAGGACCACTGTCTGAGAGTCTCTCAACTGCACATGACAGCTGCAGCATCATCTTGTTGAGCTAGGTTGGATCAGTTATGACAGAACAGGTCTAGGTTTAAGGGTTCAAGGAACCTGAACCGCGAATAACCTACCTTTTAGAGAACTTATGCAAGGAAATCGCAATCAGGAACCCGAAAAAAGGTAGGGTGTGAACGGGTTCAGGTTGAGTATACTTCGGAAGGCCAAGCATATACCTAAACCTCCGGCGGGAGGATCTGCAAAGTGCAGCACCTAATGTGCGAATCTACACGACCGAAGGGTTCTTTGTAGGCACGATCTAGTTTTTGGATCCTGCGAGAGTTCTGGGTAGAGACATACAGGACATGAAGGTCAACGCTAGAAGCGACATGATATCGAGTGGCTCGATATAGGGCCTGGTGATTGGAATGGTTTGTGGTATACTGTACCTACGGATACAAGGGGATGTGTATTCAGTCTTCTTGTGCATAGCCCCCACAATCCTGGAAAGTCGTAAAAACCCTCTACCCAGACCATCAGGAGGATCCAAAAAGTAGATCCCTTCTGGGGGTTCCTATAAAGTACCCTATTAGTAGTATAGGGCCCCAAATTAGGGCCAGGATAAACAAACATATTGCGTAAGTAGCCAGACCCTTTCCTGGACCCAACATCTTCTGAATGCAGAGTATCCCTGGTTACTATTTTTTTTTAGGGTTTAGGGTTTAGGATGTAGTAAGTTTAGGGTTTAGGGTTGTGTGAACCCAGACCCCCGGGAGGACCTAGAAAGTAGATCCCATAATTTGGGGCCCTGTACTACTAAGGGTACTTTATAGGAACCCCCATTAAGGGGTCTACTTTTTGGATCCTCCCGGGGGTCTGGGTATTTGGACCTCTGTGGAGTCTCAGATGTCTACTTTACGACCAATGTATGTCTTTGAAGGCTTAGGGTGTTCAGGAATAAGGGCTTATTCAGGGTCTTTTATCCTGAGCCATAAAGGCTTAAGTCTGGTAAGTTCACGATTCTGAAGACGCTTCGTGGCATTGACCGGGCTCCCCTAGGATATGGTTTCTGAGTTTTTTAGCTTGTTTTGAGGTTCTGCTCCTTCAGGTAGGGTCAGCAAGAGCATTAGTTGCCTTCCGGGAGGAGCAGCGTAACTTCCCTTCCCAAACCCTAAGCTTAATCCCAGACTTGGGAGCCTAATCAACCCTGCTCGTAAGGAACCTCAGCCCCAGAATGCCCGTCGGTGCCTTTGTGTTCGGAACTTGTAGACCTGGAGTCACCAAGGTGCCTTTAACAACAAATGGAGGTAAACCAGACCTGCACATTTATGTCCACTCTTCATTGCCAGACTCGTTATCTAGGATCCGGATCCCTGGAACGAGGCCCTATCTTCACCCATGTTTAGGTGGGGTTCATGCTTTGGGGTTCCTCTACCGTATCTGCACGGGTGTGGAAGCCCGGGCCCTGAAACAAGTGGTACCAACGGTGGCTCTAGGGAAAGACCTCCAGAAGACTTGGAGAGCTTTTTGAAGGGTCCTACAACATCGTCGAACCCCTAAGGCGGGCCAATCGCACACCTGTTTACCCTAAGGGTCCAAAGGACCCAATAATTAGGTACTCGGGTTTAGGATAGTAGTTGTGTAGGTTAGGATTTTGGAGAGTATATGATTATTGGGTACTTGGATCCTTAGGGTTACACTAGGTATCGATTTAGGATAGTTCTCAATTCCCCTGAGTGCTTAATACAGAGCCCGAACTAAAAACCCCCAATTTTGGGGACTGTTGAAACCGACACCTAGTTTACAGGGTTTAGGGTTTAGGGTAGTGTCGCGAGGTGGTTATAGGATGTGAAGCGGTTTTAGAGGGTCTATCTGTAGATGTTTCAGGGTCTCCTGAGTTTAGGGCACGCATTGTGGAGACAAAGCAAAAAACCTAAACCCTGACCGCTCATAGATCCATGCTTCGTGCATGTGAGGGAAGGTATGATAAAAGGGCGGCGCCTGCGATTACTTTGAGTACCGAAGGCAGAGGTCGTAGTTCGAAACCAGAATCAGGAAACTATGGAAGCCCATTCTAAGAACCATTTCCATTGTGCCTCTCTAAATCCCGGCATAAGGACTCTCAAGGACGACAGAACTCCTACATAATCCCAGAGGTTAACCTGTGTGTCCCCTCGGGATAGTGGACAAGTAAGTATCATCTGCGAGCGGCTTTTTGAGTACCGAAGGCAGAGGTCGTAGTTCTTAGTCATAATCAGTGATACTACGGAAACCCCTTCTAAGAACCCTCGTGCTACTCTAAACTCCGACAGAAGGACCCTCAAAAAGGACGGAATATGTGCTCTGCCGAAGTTGCGAGACATGCTGGATCCGAGCAAGAGCCTCAAATTTAGGCTCTCACACTATAGTTTTTCAAGTTGAGATCCGACATTTTGTGTTTCGGAAGTAGGGTTGATAAATGGGTGGTTGTCAAAATTAGGGTCCCTTTTTGGGTCGCTATTATAATACGGCACCTACTAAATAGGGTACCCAAAAAGGGACCTTAATGTTGACAACCGCCCACATAGAGCTTAGGGTTCAGGATTTACGGTTGATGGTCAAAATCCTGCATTACCTTAAGGACCCTAAACTATGGGAATTATGGTATATTCTTTATTATGGGTAATGCAGGATTTTGACCACTAGGAATCAAGATTGGGGATTAGGGCGGGGGCTTGGGAGTTTAGGGCGTAAGATTGATGGTTTAGGGCATAGCTTCGACGGTTCACACAGATCTCAAAGCCCAAAGATCTAAGCCCCTTAAGCCCTAGAGCACTAAGCTGTCAGTACAGCCTAAACCTGAAACCTGGAACCTCAAACAAACCCAAATACCTAAACCCTTATATCAAAAGGCCCTCAAAAAGAACCTTTCTATTCTAAAAAGGCCCTCAAAAAGAACCTTTCTATTCTAAAAAGGCCCTCAAAAAGAACCTTTCTATTCTAAAAAGGCCCTCAAAAAGAACCTTTCTATTCTAAAAAGGCCCTCAAAAAGAGCCTTTCTATTCTAAAACCCTGGCTCTGTTCTGCGACTGGATCTTAGGATGAGATGTGCACAGTGGCGCCTTTCAGCCTGTGCCTCACCCAGCGAGACTCATACCTGGTGCCAAAAACCCTAAGGGTCCAAAGGACCCAATAATTAGGTACTTAGGTTTAGGATAGTAGTTGTGTAGCCCAATATTTAGGAGAGTATAAGATTTTTAGGTACTGGGACCCTTAGGGTAAACCTGTCGGCAGGGTTCCTGCTTGCCCAGAGGGTCCATATGTACAACCATTATGGAATTCGGTCCAAAAAAACCATCCCTACTACGGTTTTGGGGGACAAATTCCATCATGGTAGTGCATATGGACCCTCTTGCTTGTTTAAATACAGCCGACCTTATCTTTTTATCTGCTGCCGCCATGCCTTCAAATCTGACAGCGTTCCGCTGCCCAAAGGGTCCATGTACGCACCTATACAGTATCTGTCAACTTTCTCTACTTCACAGCTACATGCGCCCACAAGCCAAAACCCGGACCCCTAAAACCCTACGCCCGCAAATCTAAATCTAAAGGCGCTACTCCGTAGCTTTCCGCTGCAATGCCAAGCATTCAGCGACAGCTTGTGAGAAGCCACTAGCTGGCTGCTCCCCGGAAAGGCGGATGTTGCAATATTGCATGCATATGTACATATATATATGTATACATATATATATGTATATATGTATACACATGTATAGACACATGTGTGTACCCACACATGTACATATAAATATATACATATACATATACATATATGCATGTATGTATGTCTTTGTCGACTTATTTATTTGTGTACTTAATGTACTTATTTGTTTATTTAGTTTGTAGAAATCCACAATATGTAAATATGTCATATCGCTTCTGCAACTTGCTCTGTCATATATTTTGACGACTGATGCGCAAAGTCCTGCTTTGTATTCGGTTTAGGTACCCTCATCTATGGGAGTTGTAGTTTTCCTGGATAGTGCTGTATTTTGTCCATCATCATTGCTGTGATGACTGATGCTTTTTCTTATTATTATCACAGACATTTTCTATGTACACTTATTTTGAGATCGAGTGATGCGGGTCCTTGTGCTTGGTAGTTGAGCTTGTGCTAAAACTGCATACTCAGCATCACTCAGCTGTACTAAAAAAGTCCATCGCAGGTGGAAGTTTCATCAGGTTTTTTGGAGTTCCAAACCCGGTCCCTCGAGCCCATGATGTAGGAGCCTTGGTAGAAGATAGGGTTTTGGTTGTATACATATATATATATATATATACACACTGCTACATGTACATGTAACTTAAGATATAATCCTTAATCAAGGGATTTTAGAAGATTTGGTTTGAGGGTGGGGTTTAGGGCTTCAGCCAATACTCTCAGTACACTCTGCTCCGTCAGCACCGACGCATCCTGGGTTTAAAGTGTAAGGTTTAATAAGCTTCGGGCTCCTTCAGCGATTGGAGTTGTTGGTATAGTCCTTTGTTTTGCGATTGTCCAAATATGTGGCCATCAACAGTATGTTCAGGACCCTACCACGCACTTGAAAGAATCCTTACGGAACCCTTAAAATGGTAAACCCTAAACCCTTGCAAGACCCTAAACCCTAAAATCTAAACCCTAAACCCTGAACCCTAAACCCTAAACTCTAAACCGTGCCTCAAAACAACCTGGTAGTGCTGCCAAAAGCTTCCCGCCTTCTGCGGGTTGCGACCGGAAAACAGGCATCCAAAGTAGTTGATGCGATTATGTCGCATGCACCGCACAAAAAAGGGAGTGCCAGGCTCAAACCGCTTAGAGGTTTTTTAGGATCCCATTAGTTAAGGCAATTAAGGTATGCTGGTATCATGTAGGTCAAGATAGGGCTATTTGCCGAAGTTGTCAGAGGAAGCCAGAATTTACCCTAAACCCTAAACCCCTAAAAAAAGTGGAACCCTAAATCTGGTAAGCCATGGTAAGCCTATATACCACTACTGCTACGGTTGATGGTCAAAATCCTGCATTACCTTCCCAGACCCCCGGGAGGATCCAAAAAGTAGATCCCTTAATGGGGGTTCCTGTTAAAGTACCCTTAGTAGTATGGGGCCCCCTGGGTTAAGGACCCTAAACTATGGGAATTATGGTATATTCCTTATTATGGGTAATGCTTAAGGACCCTAAACTATGGGAATTATGGTATATTCCGTATTATGGGTAATGCAGGATTTTGACCATCAACAGTACTACTGGCTTGTTATTATAGGAAGCCGTTTACGAGATCCTTCGTTTACGTTCCTCCATCTGAGAAATAGACAAACATTTAAAAGTCCTGGTACCCTGAGGGTCCAAAGGACCTGGCAATTAGATTCTTGGTCTTGGGTTTACGAGGGTCATGGGACTTAGTAACCAGGGTTATAATTAAGGTAGCTATACTTTTAATTACTTATAACCCCAATTAAGGTACTTCTAGCCTTACTTACTAAGTCCCTCGACCCACCAAGTAGCATCGTGGCTTGCCATGTTTGACCAGATTGTGCGCCCCCCATCGTCGTAAATAACCGTGCGAGTTGTGGTGAAGTACTATAGGGGCCTTAATAATTAGAATAGGGTATTGGGGCCCATTATACTATAGTTCTAACAAGGAACCCCCCAAAATAGTATAGGTAATTATTAAGGCGCCTATATTACCACCTTACGCTGTAGAAGCTGTGCGTGACCTGGAAGCGTTCTAGCACTATCCACGCTCCTTACAAGAAACAACAGGTGAACCGCGCCAAAAGATACTATCTTGGCCGCCCCTCTTTATAGTATCGTAGTGGCCTTTGGTTTCGAGGAACGCTCCAGAAGATACTATCGTCACACCCGTATGAAAGTAGATTAGTTGTGCTTTTCGATTTTACAATTGTGGGGGTTCCGTTATGGTATCCGTCAAGGTTTCCGGTAGCATATCCCGTTCCGTCGCTCCAAAGCCCAACCTCTGTGACCAGAAACCCAGACCCCCGGGAGGATCCAAAAAGTAGATCCCTTAATGGGGGTTCCGATAAAGTACCCTGAGTAGTTTAGGGCCCCAAATTAGGGGATCTACTTTCTAGATCCTCCCGGGGGTCTGGGAAATCGGGCACCCGGGCGTGTTGAGGCTTCGGGAGTTGTGTGGGGTTTGACAACTGTGCGCAAGAAGAGCTCTACCTGTGTAGCTTTCTATCTATCTGTCCATCTTCTTGTATATACGTACCATGTATGTATATATATATATATGTATATATATATGTATAATAGAATATAATATTATATTATACAATAGAATATACTAATATAAAATATAATAAAATATAGCAAAAATATATATATATATACACTTGTACATGTATAACATGTGTGTACGGTTGGAGTCATGTCATTGAAATAGTAGAATGGGGGCATATTTCGCTCGCGGTCTGGGACCTCAGACTTGACTTTACATTGCTGTTTGCAAACCCCCAAACTGAAGCCCTGAACCTGAAGTCACTACCCCCAACACCCCGAAATTCCCGAAACCCTGAACAGCTAGGCCGAAAGATAGAAGCCTTGACCCTAACCCTAGACCCCGAACCCAAAACTTGAGGCTTGCTTGTGAAGCCATTCGTGGCTCCACAGTACGGCCGAAGTTTCCTTTCCAATCGGCGCCAGTTCAAAATGAAGTTCGCAGCTTGTCTCTGACAGCTTGTATCGACCCGAACGTTTAGGGTTTAGGGTTGCGCCCTTCTAGCACCCGTCTGCCTTGAACTACCTTTTTCGAGTCTCGAACTGGCGGGGTCCCTTAACACGTCCTCTGTTAGCGTTTACCACTTAATAGCTGAGTAGGTAGCTTTTAACCTTTTTGTGGCTTACATACTCCTGCCAGAATTGAAAAGGCTACTTCTGGGAGGGCAAGGATACTCAGCCCCAAGTTAATGTTGACCATAAATAACTGCCTTCGGTTGGAGAGTCCTCTCGCTACATTCTTGAAGTGGTTTGGATAATATGTGAGCTTTTAAACGACTTGGACCCCTCGGTAGGGGTGTGTACCTAGAGTACTATAGGGGCCTAAATAATTTCCTACACTACTTTGGGGATTCCTTATTATAACTGTAGCATAATGGGTCCAAAAACCCTATTCTAATTCTAATTATTAAGGCCCCCATATTACCTAGAGTAAGGAACCTTGCATTTGTGATCCCCAGCAGGCTTCCTAAGCTTCCCCTAAGGGTCCAAGTACTTAATTATCAGATACTCTCCAAGCGGTTTAGAGTTTAGAGTTTAGGGTTTAGGGGAACTTACATAACTACTATCCTAAACCCGAGTAGCTAATTATTAGGTTCTTTGGACCCGTAGGGTTCATGAACTTCCATATAGAGGCATGATTTCTCATCGAAGAAGTCTTGAGTGCTCCCTTTATTCACAAGCGAAGTCCCAGATCCTTAGTATACACTTAACCCCAAGACGCATCAGTTCGAGCAATTCAGAAGCCAAATAATTTGCAACATTATCCCTGTGGAGCCCCGAATACGACGATGGCACGATTTTGCCCTAAACCATATCCTAGGGCCCAGGGTAGGCCCTTACTTCCTTCTTTTAGGGTTCAGGTTCCCTTATAAGCCCCTTTGAACCAAAAAGGACACACTGTTTGTTCCTAGGTTACTCGTAGGTCTAGTATGATTTTTGCCCAAAACCATATCCTGACCTGAAATTCTGAAAGGCCCTTTCCCTAAGGGTCCAAGTACCTAATAATCATATACTCTCCCAATTAGTAACCTACATAACTACTATCCTAAACCTAAGTACCTAATTATTGGGTCCTTTGGACCCTTGGGGTTTTATTCTTAGGGTTCAGTGCGCAGGGTTCGAGTCAGGGACCTTCGCTTCGTTGTGGAACTGTCAAGTGCATATCTCTGCCGTCCAAGCCGAGACCCCCTATCCCCTGACTGAATAGTGTAGGGGTCGGAAGACGGATCTCAGAAGAATTACTCATGTTTTCCGTATAAAGCACCGCCAAACCCTGGGATCTAAGGACTCATATATTCAGGCTTTTGGGCCCCAAGGACCATACTATAGAAGGCTTGTGGGCTAATGTAGGAACCTGATTAAGAAACCCTGGGCCTATAACCCCTAAAATAGTAGGATTCATATAAGGAACCCTAATACCCCAAACCCTTGTAGTACCCGGTACCCTTTAAAGCAACCCTTATAGAACCCTAATAAAGGCCCCTGTTTGACCCTAGACTCCCTAGACCCCAAACCATGATGTCTGCGCAACACCCCAAAGTTGCAGACTCGACCTAGACTTCAGGATTTACCTATGGCACAAAAATCCTACCTATTTGCCGGAATCATATAACAGATATATATATATATATGTATATGTATTTGTATGTATGTATATATATATATACAGAAACCATAATACGGAACCCCAAGCAGGTAACCCCGCAACGTCGGCACGTAGGTTCTCCCCAAGGGTCCTGGGTGCCGTTCTGGGGGATGTTTTCGCCTTAGTAGCTGAGTGGATACACTTTACACTTGTTGGGACAATATTACCCACTCTAAAAATAAAAGTGTACACCTTTTGGGCCTTATGAACTCAGCAACTAAGTCCAGTAGATACTTTGGACCTTTGGGTCTATCGTACTGTACCAGCAAAAACATGTCAAGAATTGCCCCAAAACCACTACATCGGAAGGCCCAGGTAAACGCTCTGTGACAAGCTTATAAAGCCGCACAAAGCCGGTATAGAACAGCCATGTGAAAACTGACAAATGTACACGTGAAGCCACAAACACACGAAAAGATACCTATCCAACCGTGAAAACCCTGAACCACTAAAGATCAGATGCCTGACTCATCACAGCTCAGACAAATGGAATGATCCAAAAAGTAAGTCCCTGAGTCAGTTTTAATATAGGCTCCCGAATTAAGTGGTCTACTTTCTCAATCCTCCCGCCAAGGCCCAGTGCTGCTTTCTTGCCGCCTTCGGTGCCGCAGCCGCCGCCAAGTCTGTAGGAGGCATTGAGGGTTATGGCGTAAAACCTTGAGTTTTGTTTTTTTCAGGGTTCACGGGGTTCATATCATGTTGTCCTGCCTGTATGCTCGTTACGAGGAGTATTTTCCAGTTTCGGGGACAGAGTTTTTGGGTTTTGGGTTTGGGATTGTATTTGTGGCTGCCGAGAAGATCCAGAAGAGAAAGCAAATCCGCGTCGTGTTGGATCATTTGCGACGTTTGATTTTGTGAAGCTTCGGACATGGCCTTGTACGGTTCTTATGAACCCTCACGGTCCAGGTACCCAAATAGTAGAGTTTCAACGTCCAAAAACCACTTATAGTATGGATTTTGGGAGCTACAGCCCTACTATTTGGGTATTTGGACCCTCTGGGAAAGGAATGCGCGCAAGTTAGCGGTAGCTGGGACGCACAGTGGCTCTATATCAAGCTCCTGCCCAAGAGGGTTTTGGGTAGGTGCTGGAAAGTTCTCCTGAACGGTTGTACAATGGGATTATGCCAGGGCTGCGTGTTGGAGCCCCTGACAAACTACTTTTTTGGGCTTACTCTAATATAGCCCCCTAAACCCTAATGGTCCCCTAACCTGACCCTAAATCGACTAGCCCAACAGTCCGGCACTGTAACTTGCAGATGTGATCCCTCCGCAACTGTTGAACTCCCTGGGGACTCTTTGTCTTTGTCCAGTGGTTCTTTTGTTTGCCAGGGGTACACAGAGCCTTCAGGCAGGGCTAACGATGTCTGGAAGCAAGGCAAATCTATAGCCCGGATTTCAATCGTAGGACACCTCTGTGAGGGTTCCATTCTGTAGATCCTTCAAGCTCTCTGGGAAGCTCTGTGGCGCATGCCACAGCCTTTTGCGGCCCAGGGACTAGTCGTGTACCTACAAAAATGTCGCAGAAAGGACTGAGCTGCTTTTTGCTGTCCGGCACTAAAGAATATGGGCCAATGGTAATTGGTAGAATCGCTGCTCTCTTTGCGATGCCGTTCTTGTTGTGTCGCAGCACAAACTTTACATTGTGTAGGGTTGCTGTAACCTAGCAGATCCCAAACCTCAAGAGCCAAAACTCCATCAAACAGCAATTTGTTTTTTGGTTTACGACGACGCATGGACTGGACTTCTTGGTTGTTTGACCGCTTCATCAGATCACCTTCGCGCATCGCTCTCAAACGATGCCAATGCGCCACAGCAGGCTCATATCGGCCCTAGAAACTAGATCCCCTAATCTGTGACCCTAAACTACTACAGGGTGATTTGTAGTAAGCCCCTTAGAGGATCTACCTTTTTTGGCTCCTCCCGGTGGTCTGGGAATTTTGCGCAAGTGTTGGAACTATTTCGTGCTCAAGGGTTTAAGCTTCAGGGGCTGCTGAGGCTTCTTAGATCCCCAATACCACACCTTTAAACTTTTTGGGTTCTTGTGGTTTAATAGGAATCGGAAAGTTTAACCTTTTATTTCTGTGGCTTATTGGGGTATTAAGGCTTGATGGGAGCTAGGCAGTGTGAGTTTGGTGTTCGGTTCGATTTTTCAGGACGAGCAGACATGTGCCCTCCCCACTTCTAGTCAAATCAAATCCTTAAACCGTTACCCTGAGGATCCATGTACCCAAGCAGTATATACCCTAACCCCAAAGTACCGATGTAGAGACTACTTGAAGGCCGTACATGGACCCTTATACCCTATAAACCCTATAAAACCCTTCAAGGAACCCTTAAAGGAATCCTATTTGAGTACATGGACCCTTAGGGCTCAGGCATAACGAGCCCCACCCGAACCTCATTTCGGGGCCTTCGAGTCCCGGAACCTCTGCATGGGCTGGGACAGGACCCTCTTCAAAGGCAGAGAACCTGAAGGATCCCTAAACTCCTAAACCCGAATTCCTGTAAACCCCTAATCCCCTAACCCCTAAACCCCTAAACCCCTGAACCCCTAAACCATCCTAAACCCTAAACCCCTTAACCCCTAAACCTTGAAACCCTAAGCATGTGCCCTCAGGGCCTTCATAACACCCCTACAAAGCCTTCTAAACATCTTTTAAAATCTTCGCAAAGCTCTTGGAAAACAGTGTTAAACCCTGTGTTCCCTGGCAAAAGCGCGTATTCCCAACTCCTCAACCCTAACCCCTAAACCCCTAAACCCTAAACGCCTAAACCCTTTACCCTACAACCCCTAAACACCTAAACCCTAAACCCCTAAATCCCACAGCCCCTACACCCTTAAAGCCTAAAACCTAAACCCTAAACCCCTATACCCTAAACCCCTAAAGACCCCTAAAACCCTAAAATTCCAAAACCCTAAAGCCCAAAAACCCTAATCCTGTATAGATCCCTTATAGTCCCCTCTGAAGGAACCCTTATGGAACCCTTATAGATCATTTAAATAGGAGCCCTTAAGCCCATCCTAAACGCCTGAAGCCCTAAACCCCTACATCCCAAACCCAGACCCCTTGCCGGGGGTTCCTATAAAGTACCCTTAGTAGCCTAGGGCCCCAAATTAGGGGATCTACTTTTTAGATCCTCCCGGGGGTCTGGGAACAGGCTCTGCTCGGTCTCGTTGCGGCCGCAGCCCACGCGAAGAGCGACTCCCCGGAATTCGACTTTTGCCTGCATCCTGCGGGGTCCCGTTGAGGGAGATCCTTTAAAGGGTTTCTATAAGGGCTCCTTTAAGTGATCCCTTAAATAAAGGGCTCCTTGAAGCCATCTTTTTTGGGTTCCTAGCGATAACCCTAGGGATCTAAGGACTCATATATGGTCACGCGCTCCGCGGCCCCCCCCCTCCCCCCCCCTCCATGG
>BGNK01000528.1:96066-142079 GCA_003297005.1 Symbiodinium sp. clade A Y106
TTGGAACATCATTCTCCTCCTGCCCTTAAGGTAAAATATAGGGGATCCCAGCACTAATCATCCTAAACCCCTCAACCCCAAACCCAAAACCCCAAAACCACACAACCCCAAAACCCCTAAACACTAAAACCAGACCATACCATTGGGGGGGGGGCTGGGAACGCCAGACGCCTGACCATATATTAAGGCTTTTGGGCCCAAAGACCATACTATATAAGGCTTTTGGGCTATTCTGATCCGAAGGGTAGGGCTCCTTTAAGCCATCCTTTACGGGTTCCAAAGAGGGTTTGTTCAGGGTCTGGGTTTAGGGTTCAGGGGTTTAGGGGTTTAGGGGTTTTGGGGTTTTGGGTTTGGGGTTGAGGGGTTTAGGATGATTAGTGCTGGGATCCCCTATATTTTACCTTAAGGGCAGGAGGAGAATGATGTTCCAACTTTCTGGCTTCTACTTTAGAGTCCCCCCCACGTAAAGGAACCCCTCACTGGAACCTTTAAGGATCCAGAACGATCCCTTGTCTCAGATACTTAAAGGGTCATGGGGCTTCGTAACTAGAGTTATAAGTAAGGTAACTAGACTTCTAGTTACTTGTATAGGGTCATGAAGTTATAAGTAAGGTAACTAAACTTATACTTACTTATAACCCCAATTAAGGTACTCTTTTACCCTTTCTTACTAAGTCCCATGATCCTCCAAGTAGCCAGTGCACCAGCTCCCCAAGCTTAACAGCAAGCCCCGGCTCGGCGTGGCGAAGCCGCTGCCAGGAAGCATCCCGAAGCAATGCCTGGAGTCGCGGCCAAGGCCGAAGCCGAAGCTCCGAAGTCCAGAATTGGGAGACTCCCAGAGAGCCCAATACCCCTTAATTAAGGAATACGGCTTAAATTATATAGGGCTTCATGTTATGGTTTAAGCTATATTCCTTAATTAAGGGGTATTGGGCTCTCTGGGCTTGTCGAGCAGGGCTGGGAGATGGGCGAAGCGATTCAGGCGCTCAAGGATTGCGACAAGGATGTGACAGCAGCGTCGGCACTGCTGAGCCAGAAAGCTGAGGCCGGGGACAAGCCTCCCGCTGAGGCCGAGAGAGTTTGAACTTTTTTGGGCCATGCTATTGCAGAGAGAGTTTCAGACGCTTCATCAAACTTCACGAGCCAAACACAGTAGATCCCTCAAAATGGGTTCTTGCGAGGCCCTTAGAAGAACTCCCAAACGAACAAAGACCTTCAACCCAGACCCTTCAAGGACTTAAAACATAGGACCCCGAGGCAAGGCTGGCTCATCTAAACCGGAGGGTCCATGTACCCATACTGTAGTATATGCTTTGGCCTTGAAGTACCCCCCATGTAGGTACTTTAGACCCTAAATATACACTATATTGTGACATGCATGATCCTGAGTTCTTTAGGGCTAAGCCGGTGTTCTGTGTTGTAGGTCCTTCATGGGCTCTGACGAGTGCCGTGGGGTTGGGGGTTCTATACGCTTCTATAAGGGTTTAAGCGGGACTTCAAAGGTTTCATAGGGTGCGTGCAGGCTCCCAAACCCAGAGGGTCCAAGTACCCAAAGAGCAGGGCTCCAGGTCCCAAAATCCATACTCTGAATGGTTTTTGGACCTAGGGAAATAGGCGTCCTACCATGGTAGAAAAGAGGCTTTCTGGTTTCTGCAATCATCGCCCAAGAGGGTACTTGGGATCCTTTTGGATAATTGATGTCGTGTTACATAGTGGGAAGGTTAGGAAAGAACATATGCCCTAAGCATCCTAGGTAGTGTTATGGGGAGGACTGCTATGGTGGGGGAATATGGGAGATGCTCCCCCAAATCATTATAGGAATTCCTGACCCTACAGTCTGCCTCTTATAGGTACTTAGGATCCTTTGAAATTGTATAGAAATTTGGGGGTCTAGGGTCCTTTGCGGATTCTGGGCTGACCTCGCCCACTTAAAGGCTCATGGGACTTAGTAACTAGGGTTATAATGAAGGTTAACTATACTTATAATTACTTATAACCCCGATTAAGGTGCTTATAACCTTACTTACTAAGTCCCATGAGCCTCCAAGCAATGGCTCCTAAGTGCCTATATTGTAGAACGTAGGATTTCTGTGTCAGGAATTACTATTACTCTCGGTACGGATCTGGGATAGTTTGTAATTTCCCTTATTGTTTATCCTAGAGCCGCCTCATTATAAAGAATGTCGGGGGATTGTTCAAATTGATACCGAGATTATGATTTGGGGAAGTATCCCCCATAACTATACCTAGACCCATAGGTCTGGAACAGACGAGCACTGACAGGACATCTCCTCCCTTGCGACGTTGGCACAGTCCCTCTCCAAGACAGGCTGATGGTTTCTTTAAAACCTTCCATAGCCTACTTCTTTGTGGAGTCTGGTTATCAAATCCAATACGCTGGGGCTCCAAATAGCCCAAAGTAGGTACTATTTATAGACTTTCGAGCCCAAAGTAGGTACTATTTGCATACTTGGAGCCCTCGGGATATAATACGCTATAAGCTTTCAGGGTCCAAGTACCCAAATAGTAGGGTTTCAAGGTCCAAAAACCGTTCAGAGTATGGCTTTTGGACTTTCAGCCTGATTTCCCAGACCCCCGGGACCGGGAGGATTTAGGGTTTAGGGTTTAGGGGTTTGGGGGTTTAGGGTTTAGGGGTTTAGGGTTTAGGGTTTAGGGTTTAGGGTTTAGGGGTTTAGGGGTTTAGGGGTTTAGGGTTTGGGGGTTTAGGGGTTTAGGGGTTTGGGGTTTAGGGTTTAGGGGTTTAGGGGTTTAGGGTTTAAGGATCTAAAAAGTAGATCCCCTAATTTGGGGCCCTATACTACTAAGGGTAGTTTATAGGAACCCCCTGTAAGGGATCTACTTTCTAGATCCTCCCGGGGGTCTGGGTTGTTGTTGAGACTGGGTATTTCGAGATGTAGGCTTTTCATACTGAAAGGGCTGTATATGTGTTTTTGAAGTGACAGGTATCTTCGCGAGGATATGTTGGCACCATGAGCATGACGTGCGTAATCGTATCTCCGCGCATATCCCATATGGCAGTGTATTCCTGAGCCTCAAACCAACCCCAAAGCCTGAACCCTAAACCCTAATCCCTAAACCTTCAACCCTAAACCCTAAACCCTCAACGCTAAACCCTCCTTACCGTAAGCCCTGAATGCTCATAAGCCCGAAGCCTGCTCCGGAAGCCCACGTCTTTGAAGGCGGCATCACAGAGACCGTGAATACCATCAAGGGCCTCGCCTCTTGA
Organism: Symbiodinium sp. clade A Y106; assembly: GCA_003297005.1. Classification (NCBI taxonomy): domain Eukaryota; class Dinophyceae; order Suessiales; family Symbiodiniaceae; genus Symbiodinium; species Symbiodinium sp. clade A. The sequence goes on from BGNK01000528.1 coordinate 99,314, forward strand.
CTGGTTTAGGGTTTAGGGTTTTGGGTTTAGGGTTTAGGGTGAATACCATCAAGGGACTCACCTCTTGGCTGCCTGTTCCTGGACCTTAGAAGACTGTATTACAAAACCTACCTTCTTAGGGTTCCGCACATGATGAGCTTTTTATATACGTCCTTAACACGGTAGTTAGTTGGGGGTTCAGGTTTGGGCCGGCAGTAACACTACAACCCTGAACCGTAAAGCCCCAGCATTTAAGCTGGATACTGCGCCCCTGCAGCAAAATTCTGTAATGAAGATACTATTTAAGTTCCCTCTAGATCTTTATCGTAAGCAATTTCCAACTATTCCTCAATGGGGGCAGTATGCAAGCTTTAGGCTGTCAGCTGTTGCTTGGAAACAGGTGACTTGACCCAGTCCCTACAGCCCTCAACTAAGGTTTGGAGTTTGGGGTTTATGGGAGTAGATCGCAGATGCTTGTTCGATAGCTACCCAGACCCCCGGGGGGATCCAAAAAGTAGATCCCTTACCGTGGGTTCCTATAAAGTACCCTTAGTAGCCTAGGGCCCCAAATTAGGGGATCTACTTTTTAGATCCTCCCTTAAGGGGTCTGGGTATAGGGACCCCACAGGCAACAGCTGCTAAACAGCACCCACAGAGCCTCCCCCCACGGAGTGATACGGCTGATGGACAAAATCCTGCATGACCCATAATAAGGAATATACCATAATTCCCATAGTTTAGGGTCCTTAAGGTAATGCAGGATTTTGTCCATCAGCCGTACAGCTTTTGCGGGTGGAGGTCCGGGCTGATTTTTTCGTGTTCAGGGCTTAGGGTCTAGATGATGAGTAGTACTATGCCCTATCCTAGCCCCGAAGGCGGTTACACGAAAACCCTGTTCGGAATAAAAGTTTCCCCAAGTGCGTGATTTGGGGCGAAATTCCCCCCCCCCCCGACTTCCGTTTTGTTTGATATGTGTTTACAGCCTGTATCACTAAAAGGGTTTTGCCGAGATCGCATTGTGATAGCTGATAGCTCGCCGCAAAGAGATCTGCCCAAGTTCTGCTGAAGTGTAGGGCGGCGTTTGTATGGATCTCGACCTGTGTTGCATCGCATGCAGTTCAGCTGCCGCATGCCGCAGGATCCAGCTGACAAAAGCTTCCCCAGACCCCCGGGAGGATCCAAAAAGTAGATCCCTTAATGGGGGGGTTCCTATAAACTACCCTTATAGTAGTATAGGGCCCCAAATTAGGGGATCTACTTTTTAGATCCTTAAACCCTAAACCCTAAACCCCTAAACCCCTAAACCCTGAACCCCAAACCCCTAGATTGGGGGATCTACTTTTTAGATCCTCCCTTAAGGGGTCTGGATCTTAGGGCTCGTTATATGGATCCGAATCCAGGGTGTCCTAGTCAGGTTCCTACCTTAGTCATTTATCATTTACATCCCTCGACCCCAAACCCAGACCCCCGAAAAAATCTAGAAAGTAGATCCCTTAATGGGGGTTCCTAGAAAGTACCCTGAGTAGTATGGGGCCCCAAATTAGGGGATCTACTTTTTAGATCCTCCCTTAAGGGGTCTGGGAACACTCAAGGCCCTAGAGGCGCTAATTAGGGCTTTAGGGTTTAGGGGTTTAGGGTTTAGGGTTTAGGGGTTTAGGGTTTAGGGTTTTAGGGTTTAGGGTTTAGGGTTTTAGGGTTTAGGGTTTTCGTTTCGGTTGAGATGGGGCCTGCCAGTTTGGAGCCTGTAACCCGAGCTTAGTTCGGAAAGGGTAGCTTTCAGAGCACTGAAACCAACGAAGCTCACCGGCAGAAGCCTCATAAAACGTACTCACAGAAGCACACAGCACCCCAAACGTAGGTCACCGGCATGATGGAGAGCCTCTCTCAAGAAGCCGCGGCCGCGCAGTTGCTCGGCAGAGCATCGTCCAGCTTCCGGGCGATCGGCGCTGGGATTAAGTTGGGAGTCCCTCTTATACTAGGACCCAGAGCTCCTCCGAAACATAAAGTAGAAGCCAGAAAGTTGGAACATCATTAGCCTCATGCCCTTAAAATAAAGTAAAGGGAATCCCAGCATGAATCATCCTAAATCGATGTTCCAACTTTCTGGGGTTCACTATAGGCCTTCTGTAATCTACCATAGCCAGCTTCTGGGCAGAGTCCCTACTAGGGTTTACGGCTTGAGGTTCAGGTGCAACGATTACGGTTTAGGGTTAGGATTTAGGGTATAGGGTTAGGATTAGGTGTAGGGTGTAGAGTGTAGGGTTAAGGGTTTAGGGTTTGTACAACTTACATCACAAGGTCCGTCAAGTACAGGGGCCTGAATAACAAGAGGGTTTAGGGTTTAGGGTTTCAGAAAGAGGCAGCGTAAGGAATAGTTTTGCTAGTTCTTCAGGCATGTAGATCATACCAAGACACTGCAATGAACAGGTCCTAGGTCGAAGCGCAGCCCATGTTTCTACGAAGGTAGGAGCTTTGGGTATCTCTTGGATGCTGCCCCCAGTCAGTAACGGTTGAAGAGTATTTACAAATATATATATATATATACACATATATATACATATATATACACATATATATATATATATATTATATTATATTATATATATATGTAGATAGATAGATAGATGCCGCCTTTAATCGTACTACAAAGCTGTCCTGAGGCAGGGCCTGGCTAACAAGACGCTCTTTGACGCATGCAACACCAACAAGGTGGGGATGTTGAGGGTTTAGGGCTTTGGGGTTGAGGGTTTTCAATGTACCTGTGGCCGGCAAAACTTACCTTTTTGGGGTTCCTTATTATGGTTTCTATATAAAGTTTCTTAAAAAGGTCGGTTTTGGGGGGGCCAAAGGTAGGGTCTAGGGGTTCAGAGCTTGGGGTTTTCCAGGGTTGAGGCTGCAATCAGGGCTTAGAAGCGTGGAATTCCTACTTGGAGGGTGGGGGGACGTAGTATGTAGCTATTTTGGAGACGTTTAAGTATCAGAATCCCAACTAGGACCTTGTTTAAGGTACTTATACGTCTACTTATTACCTACTTACTAAGTCCCTCGAACCTCCAAGTAGGGGACGGTATCTGGCATTAGGGAGTAGTCGCTTCCCCCCTGCATTCCCACACCCGCCCTAATAGCAAATCCCACTTTCCTTCCCGAAATCACCGCCTTTTGAAACTCATTTCGAAATCGGGGACTCAGGTGCAAGAGCAAGAGCAGGAGTAAGGGCAGCAGCAGAAGCGAGAGTGAGACTAGCAAGGGAGGAGCAGGAGCCAGGGGAGGAGCAAGACTAAGAGCAGGAGCATACACAAGAGCCGCAACAGGAGCAAGAGCAAAAGCCAGAGCAGCAGCAAGAGCCAGAGCAGGAGCAGGAGCAAGAAGTAAAAAAAACACCTTTGAACCTATTGGGGGATTGATATTAGGGGAAGGGGCTACAGGTCTTAGGATTGGGGTTCGGGCCACCTTGTGAATCCGTTTGACGAACACTTCTAGATTGTATGGAGTCCTTCTGCCGAGTTCAGACTTTCCAAATCCCCTACCAGGTGTCGATTTGGGATCGTGTTTACAGTTTAATTTCACGTATTGTTTAATATAGAGCCCTAGTTATACATCATTTTGGGGATTGTTGAAACTGACACCTATTAGTTTAGAAGGCCCTCCAAGGCCTTGTTCAAGCTTCCGAAGCCCTAGTCCAGAAGTAGAGCCCTTGATGTGGGACCTTATTCTCTCTTTGGATCCTGCTAGACGTCTGGGTAGTATACGGTTCCAGGGTAGGACCTACTTTCCAGATTCTCCGGGGTTTGAGCCTCAATCCCCAAAACCCCCTCAAACCCTAAACCCTGAACCCTACTAAAAAACCGAAAGGCCCTAAACTAAACTCAAGAGCCTAAACCCAGTGTCGATTCAAACCCTGGGACAGGGGTTTGGGAAGGATCTTCCCCTAATTTCGCACCCTCTACTGCTGACGGCTCTTTATAGGAGCCCCTAAACCTTAAACCCCTAGAAGCCCTATAATATGCCCCAAGCCTTAAACCCTAAACCTTTAGGAATCCCCATGTTAAGGCCTTCCGGGGGTTTGGGAAGACAGGCCTCAGCCATGACTGCAGTGGCCAAGTTGGAGGCTGCTGCCCGGGGCCTCGGAGATGTTTTAATAGATGGTTGAGGGTTTAGGGTTCGCATGTAGGAGAAGGGTGTTCAAGGGGGTATCTGGGGCCGTTGTGGATGGTTTTTGTGTGTAAGTGGGTGGGTGGCTGGCTTTAGTTGAGACCTTTCANGTGTGTCTGTGTGTCTGTGTGTCTGTGTGTCTGTGTGTCTGTGTGTCTGTGTGTCTGTGTGTCTGTGTGTCTGTGTGTCTGTGTGTCTGTGTGTCTGTGTGTCCGTGTGTCTGTGTGTCTGTGTGTCTGTGTGTCTGTGTGTCTGTGTGTCTGTGTGTCTGTGTGTCTGTGTGTCTGTGTGTCTGTGTGTCTGTGTGTCTGTGTGTCTGTGTGTCTGTGTGTCTGTGTGTTTGTGTGTCTGTGTGTCTGTGTGTCTGTGTGTCTGTGTGTCTGTGTGTCTGTGTGTCTGTGTGTCTGTGTGTCTCTGTGTGTGTGTGTGTCTGTGTGTCTCTGTGTGTGTGTCTTGTGTGTGTGCGCGTGTGTTGCCTTTGGCTTTTTATAGCACGTGTTGGGAGGATGTTAGATAGGAGGGCTTGTGTATGATGTTATAGGGTTGCTAGGGTTATATGTCTTTTGTGCATGATGCCTCATCGTTCATGCTGTTTTTGCCAGGGCGGCAAAAGGCATCGAAGGGTGTATAGGGCCTAGCAAGATTGCGCGACAGGGTTTGCTAATGCCGTTTTAGATTTTGGCAAAAGCTTACTTGAGAGTTCGTTTGTTAGTTGAGACTGGTGTGTGTATTGTGTGCTGTTGTTGACATGCCTGGGTGTAGACACTTGGATCAGTTCAGAATGTGTCGTCAGGTGTTGAACGACAACGTTATTCATTTAATTAGTGTTGCTACCATTGTCATGCCGTCTCATATAACTGCAACTGAGATTCTCTCTGCTTTTGCCATGACCTCATTACCGCTACTCCTACGGTTGACCCCTGCCTACTAAACCTGCTCCTACTCCAGCCACTCCTAACAACTAATACTACCGCACTACTACAACTACTACTACGATGCTGTTACTGCTACTGCTGCAGATGTTGTTCTCGGGACTACTATCGCTATACCCAGAGGATCCACACACACTGCCATTATGGAATTAGGTCCCTCAACCCATAATAAGAATGATCTTTTGGGACCAATTTCTATAATGGTAGTGTATATGGAGACTCTGTGACTATATAGATCTATACAGGTACTACAACCCTAAACCGTAAACCCCTAAGAGTAGTATGTATGGAGCCTAAACCCTAAACCCCCAAACCCCTAAACCCTAAACCCCCAAACCCTAAACCCTCCTGGTATAGCTACTATTCCCGATGGCAATGCAGTCTTCGTTCTCCTAGGCTCCTGCTGACGTGGCTCGGCTGCAGAATGGCTCTGGCGTGGTACCGCTTAATGTTAGTAGTTGATAACTATAAAGGGTCCTTTAAAGGATCTATAAGGGTACTATAAAGGGTAGTAGGGTACTAAAAGGGACTTAGTAGGCAACCTTTAACCTTTTGGTGTTTAGATGATCCTACCATAATTGAAAAGGTTATCTTTTTGGGGGCCAAGGTACTCAGCCCCCAAGTATTAAATAGCACTTGATTAACGGTACTTCATTTTTGGTGTTGGAGGGGTCAGCATGTCGACGCTTCGTCATCAGCTTTCCGAAAGCCCTTCTACGTAGTTTAGGGTTCGGGGTCAGGACCTAAGATGAATTCTTCCAGAAATGTGTCGTGCCTACCGGGCATGCCTCGGCCAGGACCGGTCAGAGCAATGATACCTTCGGTGCTGATGTTTGCTTAAAGCAACCAGCACCGCCGGCGCTGCCCTCCCGGTAGTCGCCCCTCTCGTCAAGGAGCCTTGGATTGCGCGCATCCTAGATGGCGAGAAGATCTGGAAACTGCGAAGCTTCTAGAACAGGAGCTAGGAAATTCGTCGTGCTGAAATCACTTTGGATGCATCAACACTCATCCCAAAGTTGCCTCCGTATGAGCAGAATCGGGGGCTGATGGTTTGTCATGTTCGGGTACAGGGCCCGCTATACGGCGAGGTCGACATTCTGGACTGCCTTCGTGTTGGCTATGCCCCTTTCCAACAGGTACGTGCTGCTACCGCTGATGCAGATACCTGATACAGGAACTCAGGATTAGCAATGATTACTATTCGGGGGGAAATCTGCTACAAAGTCTCAAGGGTACTTTATAGGAACCACTCCCACCTCCCCCCCCCCCCCCCCCCCCNCCTCGAAGACAAGCCCCTGTAGCGGAAATGGAGGATAACCAATAATTCAATTCCGGGGGAAATCCTGCTCAAAATCCCAAGGGTTCTTTTTAAGGACCCCCCCCCCCCCCCCCCCCCCCCCTCCGCCGCCCCTCAAATCGCAAACCCTAAACCCCAAGATCAGCTCTTGGCATTTGTCCAGGGTCCTAGGTGAGCCTCCGGGGCCGATAGATAAGCCTTAAACTTGAAGGTGTAAATATATTACGTACCCATATGAATTCGGGGTTAAATTGTAAGTAGGGGTTCGGTGAGTGCACCTTGGCTTTTCGGAGAATATAGAGGAGTGTTGATGGTTCTTCTGCTTTTTTCTAGTGATTGCAATAAAAGCCTTACTTCATATACCTCCCAGCGGCTAACCACTAGTAGCTGGCTTTACTTGAGCACTAGCCTTGCCATCACCCCGAGGAACCTTAAACCCCAATGACCAAATAATCCCGAAGATCCCAAACCCTACAGTTACAAGGTCTAAAGCCCTACCTACACGTTAAGCGCCGAAGTCCAGACCCAAAACCTTCAATGCCGAACCACGATCGCTGGTCTAAAGGTCCTTTTCGGCTGCGGGCAAATAGGGTTTCACGGTTTCGGGTTTAGGGTAGACCCCAGATTCAGGAAACAAACAACCGTTCCATAAGGCACGCTATAATCTACATGCAAGATGTGGGAAGGAGGGCGGGGGGGGGGAGGGGTTATGAATTCAGGGTCTGCATGAATTACGGGTCCAGGGCCTACTTAAAGGCTCACGAGACTTAGTAATTAGGGTTATAAATGAGGTAACTATACTTATAACTACTTGTAACACCAGGAGCTTATAACTGTACGTACTAAGTCCCATGATCCTCCAAGTAGACCCTAAATCCTAAACCCCTATAGATCCCTTACAGAACCGTCTAAGGAACCCTTAAGGAACCATTTAGGTTGCTAAGTTCCCTGAACCTCCAAGTAGGGTTTGAGGATCGTGAGGTCTCAGGGCCACTTCAGGTTTTAAGGGTTTAGTGTTTAGCGTATAGGGTATAGGGTTTAGGGTATAGAGTTTAGGGTTTAGAGTTTAGGGTTTAGGGTTTCAAGACTTCGGATTGCAAACTATATCCCTACTTTATTGGTTTTAGAAGGCCGTACGGGATAATATAGGTGCCTATATGATTGCCAATACTATTTTGGGGGTTCCATATCATAATTATAGTTAATGGGCCCCAAAACCGTATTCTAATTATTGCTTAGTAGCTGAGTGGATACACTTTACACTTTTGGGGATTACAGTACCAACTGTAAAACGAAAAGTGTACGCTTATGAACTCAGCAACTAAGGAAAGGCCCTAATAGTATCCCATCCCGATGGGTTTTGCTGAGATGCCTTTTTGCGACCCTGCTAAACCCTTAAACCCTAAACCCCTGTGAGTCTCCTGCCGTCCCACACCCCTGGGGATCTTCAAGGTAGAGCCACCTTTTTGGCATCCTTTACATGGGTGGTGGTCAAAATTAGAGTCCCTCTTTGGGTACCCTAAATAGTAGGTGCCGTATTATAGTAGGGACCCAAAAAGGGATCATAATTTTGACAACCACCCATATATCGTTTACTATAATATGTATATACCGGGGGCTTTACTATATTTATAGTATAGTGGGCCCCAACACCCCATTCTAATTATTAAGCCCCCTACATTACGTAATTTCCGTTGAGCGCCGCCAATATAGGGGCCTTAGTAGTGAGAATAGGGTTTAGGGGTACATTATACGAAAGAACCCGATGATTAATTATGGTACCTGGAGTTTGGGGTAGAACCTCCACTACACCGGAAACACAACAACGAACCCTAAACGCTAAACCTAGGATATTTGAGAGAGTATACTTAAAGGGTCACTGGACTTAGTAACTAGGGTTATAATTAAGGTAACTATACTTATAATTACTTATAACCTCAGTTAAGGTACTTATAACCCTACTTACTATGTCCCATGATCCTCCAAGTATGATTGTTCGGTAGTATTTGGGCCGCTTGGAAATTACCCGGGCCCAGGGCCATTATGCAGAGTACCAGAAGTGCATGGAGGAGCTGCTTGGCTGACTAGACACTTCGAGGGTCGGGGAACTCAGAAAGTAGGTGAGAATTCGATTTATAACTACTCCCAACGGGGACCTATTTGAGGGTTTAGGGTTTAGGGTTTGAGGTTATGATACTTCTAAAGGTATAACAGAACTACTTGCTATGTCCACCGAACCTTAGGTTTGAGGGTTTATCATACTATAACCCTAAACCCTAAACCCTAAACCCCTAAACCCTAAACCCCTAAACCCTAAACCCTAAACCCCTAAACCCCTAAACCCTAAACCCTAAACCCCATATTTAGAATAGGCCAGTTGTTGGTTGCTCGCGGCCGTCATACAGAGCCCTAAACCCTAAACCCTAAACCGTAGGAGCCTTCGTAAATACATTGTGGTATAACTGCATTGTGGTATAACTGCATAGTATCATGAGCAACCATCGGGACTAACTATGAAACTATAGGACCTGTAGTAGTATGATTAGTTATTCCGACCTCGATAGTATCCACCAGCCTTTTAATCGTACAAAGATTTTCTTATAGTCTCGCTAATTGGGTTTTAGTAATCCGTTCGTAATGGCATGATATGCCACAAGTTCTGCTAATCCGCTTCAACCTCAATCAGACAAATCCACATGAGTATACCTGCACACGACCTGCATGTAGATAAATTTGTGTTTGCACGGGGTTGCTGTGGATTGAGCCTCCCTCTATACCGTCGAATGAATGCGACGTCATGAGGCTCAACTCTTATAATTGTTCATCACTCTGACCCCTTTATGATACCATTTTCATATTGTAGGATCCTAACCATGATATCCCAGACCCAGGGAGGATCTGAAAAGTAGATCCTTTAACTTGGGGCCCTATACTGCCAAGGAACAAGCAAAGGGTACCGCAGAGAAGCCCCCTTCAAGGGATCTATTTTTGGATCCTCCCGAAGTTCTGGGTAATTAAGGAACAAACCTTGAATTGTGTGAGGGGAAGGGACTCCAGAGAGAACTAGCTGTGAGATCTGTATGCTTAGGTGGTCTTTTGGGCTTCTACCTGTATGAACCCGATGAAGAACCACATAGTACTGCATAATACCGTAAGTTCTAAGCCCACAAAACCGTCTACAATCTCAACCCCCTGAAGGGTTTGAGGTTTGGGGCTAAACCGCACACCCATCGTCTTGCAAGACCCAGCTAGAGTAAACAAGGTACTAACATCCGAAGCCTACATATAGTATCTGTTTTGATTTGAGGTACACCTTAATGCCTGCTGCTCAGTACCCAGACCCCCGGGAGGATCCAAAAAGTAGATCCCTTAATGGGGGTTCCTATAAAGTACCTTTAGTAGTATAGGGTCCAAAATTAGGGGATGTACTTTCTAGATCCTCCCGGGGGTCTGGGTACCCATCCGTAGTGACCTAGCTGTTTCTGCACGGAGAAACCCTACTCTGCTCAAGGCGTTCTTGGTGGTTTAGGGCTTTTCGGGTTCGGGGTTTGGGTTTTTGTTTTAGGGTTTAGGGTTTTTAGGGTTTTGGGTTTAGGATGTTTAGTGCTCACTCCGTTCCTTTAGCTTCTCCCAGCCCTCAACATCGTATACTCCCTGCTGCAACGCCAACCTAGAATCCCTCGTTTGTGATCCAAAAGGCCAGATGCCAAGTGCCCGTTGCGTAACCCGTCCCCACCTAAACCATAATCCTAAACCCTAGCAGCCTTAAACCGAAGCCCATCATCAGTCCGATCAAGGCCGACAAGGCTGAATACCTTAGAAGCCCTCTGAACCCTAGAAGCCCCTTTTAAGCCCTCTAAGCCCTAGAAGCTCTAGAGACCCTACAAAACCCTATAAACCCCTTCTTTAAACCTTATAAGCTCCATAAAACCCCATAAACACCGTCTTTAAGCCTTATAAGCCCCGTAAAACCCACATAAGCCCGCCCAAGGCTGACAAACCTGAATACGACCGCACAGAGCTGCACCAACCAGGAGGCGAAAGTCAGTTATTGTTGTTGTTAGGGCGCAGGGTTTAGTGTTTAGGGTCTAGGGATTAGGGTCTAGGGTCTAGGGATTAGGGTTTAGGGTCTAGGGTCTTGGGATTAGGGTTTAGGGTCTACAGTCTAGGGATTAGGGTTTGGGGTCTGGGGTGCATCCGGGTTTGGGAGTCACGTAGGGTACTGTATCCCAGACCCCAAGAAGGATCCAACAAGTAGATCCCTTAAGTGGGGCTGTTATAAGGTACCCTCTAGTAGTTAGGGGCCCGAAGTAAGGGGATCTGGCTTTGTCCAGGGTCTGGGTACTGGGTGCAACAAAATGTTACTACGAGGGGTCAGGGCTGAGACGGCAGAGTTTTGGAATTGAGGTTCAGGGTATGGGCTGTAGGGTTCCCACACCCCCGGGAGGATCCAAAAAGTAGATCCCTTAATGGGGGTTCCTATAAAGTACCCTTAGTAGTATAGGGCCCCAAATTAGGGGATCTACTTTCTAGATCCTCCCTTAAGGGGTCTGGGNCCCCCGGGAGGATCCAAAAAGTAGATCCCTTAATGGGGGTTCCTATAAAGTACCCTTAGTAGTATAGGGCCCCAAATTAGGGGATCTACTTTCTAGATCCTCCCTTAAGGGGTCTGGGTTTAGGGTTCGGGGTTTGAAACAACATGGGGTTTGAGGCTTCAGTCTTATGGTTTTAGGGTTTAGGGTTCCTGTCTGGATAGAATGGTTTGTTTGTTAATCTATTTCGTTGCTTGTTTATTTGGTTTAGATTTTCGGGAAATGGGCCCTTCGGCTGCAAGAATCATAAGAATGACGTAGGCACCTGTTGTTGACAGCTGGAGCTGTTCTTTAGACGTCAACCGTAGACATTTGACTGAAAGCTCACCAACCGTTGAAGTTTGGGCTGCAGCGTTTACTGTTTAGAGCCTGGGGTTAGGGTTTAGCGTAAGTTTAGACACTTACAAAACTAAGAAGAGCTCTGAAGAGTTACATCGCAATATGCCCCAGGGTCAACTAAGATTAAATACCTGTCCCTAAAACTGCCCCCAAACCCTAGTCTTAGTTGCTGAGACGCCTAAGTCCCTAGACCCTTATAGTTAGAGCCCTTAGATTGAGTATGCTTTCATGGGACTTAGTAACTAGGGCTACGATTAAGGTAACTATACTTATAGTCACTTGTAACCCCAATTAAGGTACTTATAACCTCCAAGTACCAGTCGCTGAAGTTCAGGACTTGCTCCGTGTCGCCAAGCAGGCACGCTGCCTCTCGGTTGCATTCTACTGAACCCAGACTCCCAAACCACTCAATTAATGAATATGCCTCAAGTTTAGTGGGCTCCTTATTATTTTAGGCAGTTTTATACGGCTCGTCTAGGTCTAGGTCTTCATGGGGCTAATACAGGCTTCATTCGATCACATGGTATAGAAGCCTGAACAAGCAGAATATCTTAGGCTGCCCTACTGTACGATTTGTAGCATATTGTAACTATACACACACTGTAACATACCGCAAAACCTAAAGCCACTTAGCAAGGCCCGTGAATTAGGATTGAAATCGGTGTTGCTCGTGCGAGCTGAAGGTTAATGTAGGGCTCATACGTAGGGTCGATGAAGGTGCAGGCTTCAGGGTTAACGGTCGAAGAAGGGGGCATGGGCACTTCAGCTTAGATAGTGAACGGGAACTTTTTGGCCTTATATATTAGCTCTATCTTAAAAGTTTGAACTTTTTGGGGCCCGGTTGTTGAAGAAGAGAATCAGAAATGAAATGCTGAGGTTCTTGTAAGTTCTCATATACTTACAAACCTAAGACCCCGATTCAGGGTGCTATGCAAGCCCGGCGCTGCCGCCCTAAACTGAAAAGCCATGAGAACCCCAAACCCTAAGCCCCTGAACCCTAAACTGCAAAGCCATGAAGACCTTCTAACAGGAAACCCTATATGCCAAGGATAATGTTTTCCTTTCGCGCAGGCATACGAATGATCGCGGAGCCTTCACATGTCACTCAACCTGAGAGCCCTAGTCTCAAGCGTAGAATGCAAACTGAAGCTTAGTAGCTGAGTGGATACACTTTACACTTTTTGGGACAATATTACCCACTCTAAAAATAAAGGTGTACACTTTTTGGGCCTTATGAACTCAGCAACTAAGGAAGGAAACGCTGTATTCTTTAAGCGTACTAGTAAGAACCCGGATATAGTACACCAGACTGGAAATGGCTTTCAGTCCCGGGGCTACATGTTATATGATGTACTCACCCGGACGGGTCTACTTTCTGCATCCTCCCTTTATCCTATGCACTCTAAAGTCCCCGAAGCTGAACCTCGAATACAGCTTCCCAGACCGCCCGGAGGATCAAGAAAAGTAGATCCCCTAATTTGGTTCCCTAATTATAGGACCTCCTTTGGGTCTGCATAAGGGGTTCCTTTAGCGGATCTTAAGGGGTCTATACCCAGATTCCCGGGAGCTTTACAGGAACCGCCTCAGGGGATCCACGTTTTGGATCCTCCTGGTGTCCAGGTTTTTTTCTTAGGACAGCTTCTGGGCTTTAGAGTACCATACTTTAATACTTTTTTTCTTAATGGAACCATTATGAAATAAAAGTTTATACTTTTTTCTCCCTGGTTACTTAAAAGCCCAGTTCTGGGGTGTAGGAGTATGCTTCCGTTTTGGGGTCTCCAAAAGCGACGTATCCGAGAAGTAGAATCTAGCCTCATGGCCCCTAGGCCCTAGTACAGCAAGGTCTGTCATAAAGCCTCTAAACCCTCAACTCTGAACCCCAAGCCCTGAACCCTCAACCCTGAACCCTAAACCCTAAACCCTAAACCCTACCCGAACCTCACCCCCTACCCGAGGCGAGTACTTCTCTTCTGTGGATCGCTCAAGCAACTTTCAATCTTGGTTCTGCCATGAGGCCAGGGTTTACAGCTAATCCCAGAAAGTTGGAACATGGGTTTAGGAGGACGAGTGCTAGGATCCCTTATACTTTAACTTAAGGGCACGAGGAGAAGGATGTTCGAACTTCCTGGCTTCTGCTATAGGCTTCCCTTCAAGGGTTCCTTTACCCAGACCTCCGGGAGGATCCAAGAAGTAGATCCCTTAAGGTGGTTCCTATAAAGCACCCTTCGTAGATTAGGGTCCTCCCCGAGCTCTGGGTGAAGGGTTCCTTTAATGGTTCCTTTCCGGGTTCCTTTGGGGTTGCCTTCAAGGAGTCCGGTGTATATGTCTTTAGGATTTAGGGTCGCGGGGTTTAGTGGTTTCCGAGTTCTGCCATGAGGACATCTACCAAGACCCCCGGGAGGATCTGAAAAGTAGATACCCTAGTTTGGGAAGCTACATTATTTAAGGACCCTTTCAAGGAACTTTAAACGTAGATTGCTGTATTGCCGGCTGTTTGGAGCCCCTATATGCCTTAACCTACCAAACCCTACTTTTTTGTAGAGTCTTCTTACACACCTTAATATGCAAGTTATAGGGACCCTACAAACAGTAGTAGGTTTTGGTAGGACAACGTATGCCTTAGCCCGAAGCCCTCACAGGACGACTTCCCCGTGAGCTCCACCTACGAGGCGTACTTGCAGCGCAACATCGACATGCTGGCCGAGTACAGGAGACCTCCTCCTTTGCAGGGTTTACCTGGAGGGTCGGGGGACTTAGTAAGTAGTTATTTTCGGGACTTTTACGAATCAGAACCCAATTAGGGTCCCTTTTAGTGTACTTATATGGGAGTTTCCGAAAATTAGGGGTACCTTATTTGGGGGTCCTTATAATAAGGACCCTACTATTTAGGGTGCTATATTTGGATCTCCTATTTTCGGAAACTCCCATATCCTTTTCAGGGTTTAGGGTTTGGGGTAGAGGACAGGAGTCCTCATTTTCTGGCTTGAGGTTCATGAACCACAATACAGTGAACCCCAGAAAGTTGGAACATGGGTTTAGGAGGATTGGTGCTAGGATCCCCTATACTCTAGCTTAAGGGCATGAGGATATTGATGTTCCAACTTTCTGGCTTCTACCATAAACCAAACCCCTGAGGATCCAAAAAGTGGATCCCTTAAGGGAGTTCCTGTAGGGTACCCTTTCCTAGTTAGTAGTTAGGGTCCTAAAGTAGGGGATCCGCTTTTTTGCATTCTCCCGGGATCTGGGAATAAGATGCCCAGGACACTTTGAGCACTGACTGCGCAGACCCCTGGAATCATGCTTATAGTAGCCCTCAGGTGGCTTCCTTATAGGAGCATCCTATCAAGTACCAGTTACGCCGTTGTCAAGTTAGGGGTTTGGCTTTCGGGGGTTGGAGAGATCCCTAGGTTCCTGAGTAGTACCCTTTTGCCCCTTTTATTTTGGGGTCTCCTTATTAAAACAGAGTAGTATGAAAAAGGGTACCCTTATTATAAAGGGGCTACTCAGGAACCTAGGATCCTGAAACCCTCCTACCCAGACCCCTTAAGGGAGGATCTAGAAAGTGGATCCCCTAATTTGGGGCCCAGGGTTTAGGGGTTTAGGGGTTTAGGGTTGAGGGTTTAGGGTCTAGAAAGTAGATCCCCTAATTTGGGACCCTATACTACTAAGGGTACTTTATAGGAACCCCCCATTAAGGGATCTACTTTTTGGATCCTCCCTTCAGGGGTCTGGGTAAATTCACAGAAAACCTAATCGCCCTGCCAGGACTCGTGGCCTGGCTGCATTTGGAGGTCCTGTTCAGGGTTCTTCACGATTTAGGGAAAGTTTTGGGGTTTAGTGGGTTTTGGGGTTCAGGGTGGCTCTAGCAGCCCAGTTGCCAACACAGCAGGTCCCAGCTCACTGATGGTTTTCGGACATTTGTTATCAATAAAAATACTTCTCTAACGGTGTAAAGCTTCCCCAAAGTAGATATAGCTGTGCCGCTAGCCTAGGATGTCCTTGCGACTTCTGCGGCTTTGCGGAAGCCGAGGTCGTTCCAACATGCCTCCACTTTGTGACCCCAAGTCCCAATACTTAAACATGGGGGTTGAAGGTACCAAAGACCAGTCGGAGGACTGCTGTTGAGTCGTGAAACTCCTGAAACCCCTACTGGTTTGGGCACTTGAACCCTCAGGGCCAGTGCTTTCAAATGAAGCCCTTAAAAGCCCTACAAGCCCCTAAACCCTACACCCCGAGACCCCTCAACCCTGAGCCTTTAAGCTCGCGCCCTTCGAAGCCTCCAAAAGCAAGGCAAGCAGAATTGCTCAGTTCCTTGGCTGCGGGTTTAGGATCTAGGGCTTCAGGGGCTTTGGGGTTTTGGGTTGGATTTGGGTCTTTAAGGGTTTTGGGGCGTTGGGGGTTTAAGGGCTTTTGGGTTTAGTGCCCTCATGCCCTTTCTTGGGGGGGGTCCTTCCAACCACGCTGCTAACCTGTATAACCACCAACACACCAACACTATAATTCGGTTCCAACCCCTTTATTCCCCAACATACCCTTGTTATAAGCCCTTACAAACCCTAAACCCTAAACTCGTATCAGCCCTGCTATAAGCCCTTAGTATGAACTCTAGGTTCTTTTGGTTTAGGCACCTGAAGACTCTTCGGTGTAGTGTTCCGTGTGGGTGCTGCAACAAGGCGCTTAGCAGCTTATAGGATGTGCCATGCAGTATCTACAGAGAACCCTAAACCCCAAACTAGACTATAACACATTGTAGCAAACTACAATATACTACTTAGTAGCTGAGTGGATACACTTTAGACTTTTTGGGATAGTGGTACCCACTCTAAAAATAAAAGTGTACACTTTTTGAGCCTTATGAACTCAGCAACTAAGACTATAATATACTTGAAGGCAGCAACTAAATCCACGAACCCGAAGAACTGCACCGCTGCCAGACTCTAGTTCGGAGGAGGTTGATTTTCATCGGACTACCACCCAGACCCGTGGGAGGATCTAGAAAATAGACCCCTTTAGCGGGGTTGCTCTAAGCTACCCCTTAGTACTGCACAGGGTCCCAAGTTAGGGGACCTACTTTGTGGATCTTCACGGGGGTCTTGGGTAACTCCTGAAGTGCTAAAGCCTAGATTCCGGTTTGGACTTCAGGACAACACGGTTCAGGAATTCGGACAGGTTTCATGGTTGAGGGTAGCTCTGGCTAGGGAAAGTCATGCACCTGATAACACAACACAGGAGAGTGTCCCATAGAAGATGTGTTCTTGTTTGTGGTTTAGGTACCTTGGGGACTCTAGGTACAGCACCAAACCTCAATGTGGTCAGTAGTAACGGCTCTTTATACACTCAGTATACTTCCAACATACAGCCAAATATATACTAGTAGTTTAATATTTGCATTGTCATGTAGTAGTGTCAGTACCATTTGTTAGTACTTGTTTGCATTATGGTTACCATGAATATTCACTGTTTGTTGAAGTGAACCTTAGCCCAAGATACGCCCTTCCAGACCAGGACGCAACCTCAAGCTACGATGCCAAGCAGTTGGAGTGCAACACAAAGGTGGAACCCGTCGCCACCAAGGACCATTCACCCTAGCGGCCCAAGTGCCCTGAAGATGATGTTCATTAAGGAATCTACCTTAGATTATACTTGACAGGAATCCTAATCAGATTTTAAGGTGGATTCCTTGTTTATGATGGATTCAGCCCCATACTCCCGGAAAGTAGAACCCCCACCTCCCGATATTTAGAAATGCCTTAGACGAGCCCTTAAAGGTACCCTTAACGGAATCCGATCCCGCGTCCTTTGGGCCCTAAACCACGTGATCCCCTTGAAGGCTTGAACCCCAACCCGAAGCCCTAATCAGAGATTGGGTTTAGGGTGTTAGGTTTAGGGTTTTAGGGTTTAGGGTTTTAGGTTTAGGGTTTAGGGTTTTAGGGTTTAGGGTTTTAGGTTTTAGGGTTTAGGGTTTAGGGTTTAGACTTTTAGGTTTAGGGTTTTAGGGTTTAGGGTTTTAGGGTTTTGGGTTTTAAAGTAAGCCCCAAAAAATTGGAAGCTGGATTAGTGCTGGGATTCCCTATACATCACTCTAAAGGATTGGTGCTATTGGGTTTCCAACTTTTGGGCTTCTACTGTAGGGTTTAGGGTTTTAGGGTTTAGGGTTTAAGAATCCTTGGGCCTTTATTAGGGTTCCTGATATGAATCCTACTATTTTGGGGTTATAGGCCCAGGGTTTCTTCATCAAGTTCCTACATTAAGCAGCACTAATCATCCTTAAACCATGTTCCAACTTTCTGGGGTTCACTGTAACTAAATCCTAAACCCGTAAACCCTAAACCCCTAAGCCCTAAGCTCTAAACCGTAGTTAAACCCTAAACCCTAAAGCCAATCCAGAGACCTCCAACATACGCAGCCCGAAGACCTCACCGGCTCAGTCGTTTCTTCTCACAGATTCCTGAGAAGTACCCTTTTGCCCTTTGTATTTCAGGGTCCCCTTATTAAAAACCGAATAGTAAGAAAAAGGGTACCCTGATTATTAAGGGGCTACTTAGTAACCTAGTCTCATACCACATATATCCCCCAAACCGTGAATGCGCTCAAACCCCTGAATTAAGGAATATGCAGGAAATTTTTTTCGGAACCCTATTTAATAGGATTGAAGGCAGATTCCTGAATTAAGGGGTTTTTGGAATCTCCGAGAACCCCCCCAAACCCTAGACTATTCCAGCTATGAAGGCCCCTATATCATAGAACCCTTAAAGGTAACGCTTGCAGAACCCGTATAGTAGCGCTTATAGGACCCTGAAAGTACATTGCAGAACCCTTACAGGCCTTTGTTTGAGGAACCCTAAGCCCAAAACCCTGAACCTTAACGCCCTAAACCCTAAACCCTAAAACCCTCAGCCCCAAAACCCCAAACCCCAAAACCTAAACCCTTATCCCCTCAACCCTAAACCCTAAACCCTAATCCCCTTAAGACCCCATCGACTTCTCGCCCCAGCTCGGTCTAAGACAGGAGCTTCACTGCGCTACCCTGCAGCCCGCCCGCATGCTAGGGTATCGGTTTCCCAGACCCCCCGGGAGGATCCCAAAAGTAGATCCCTTAAGGGGGTTCCTTTAAAGTACCCTTTAGTAGCTAGGGCCCCAAATTAGGGGATCTACTTTTTAGATCCTCCCCGGGGTCTGGGTTGGGATGGTTGTTAATTCCCGTATTGCTTAAAAGCAGGGCCCCAAGTCAGAATGATTTTGCGGAATGTTGAAATCGACACCTAGCAAAGGCTTGCTCTCCTCAAGACTTCCTTTGGAGGGTTAGGGTTTGCAGTGGAACTTGAGGGCTCAGGTTTTAGGTTTGGGTGTGTGGGTTAGGGGTTGGGATTTAGGAAGGTAGCCTTGATCTCACTGACCTACCTGTAGCCGAAAAGACCTACCGTTTAGGGTTCCTTATTATTACAGTCTTTATATTCCTTAAAAAGGTAGGCCTTTTAGGCCACAGGTAAACCCTAAATCCGAAACCCTAACAAAAAATACAACCCTTCTCAAGCAACTGTTTCCATGATGGGTTGCGGGGGAGTGGAGACCATAGCCCCGGGAGGATCTAGAAAGTAGATCCCCTAGTTTGGGACTTTATCCTACTATGGGGTACTTTAGAGGAACCCCCTTGAGGGATCTGCTTTCTCGATCCTTCCGGGGGCCCCGGCCAGATTGGGTGTGGAGTTAAGTTTTGGGGCTCGGGGTTCGGGGGCTTAGACTTGCGGGATTCAAGTATTGCGGTGTAATCCCCCAAGAGTCCAAATATTAGTACTCTAAATTTAGGTTCCATTTTTGAGGGGGCTGTACTATTTGTGGGACCCTAGCAGTTGTAGATAACTGCCCAAATAGCCACTGTAATTTACACGTAGCCAAGCTGATGCGCACAACCTCACATCTCTTCACCCCGTAACTTTTTGAATCATGAGCCCGCCTCGATTCGAACAGCACCAATTGCTCGGGCGCATCCGGCAGGTTTCGAAGCCAATGTCCGTGTAACAGCTGACACCGGGTGGTACAGATGTCCCGTGGGCAAACACCCCGCGACCTTAACCTTCAGGGTTTAGGCTTAAGGGCTCACCTGTCAACACTCCATGCTCGCAGGCGGCCATAAGCACAAGTTCTATACAAGCTGTTGAAACCGTACTTTAGGCCTGAAGCCTGTAAAACCAGCATCAGAGCTCCCAAACGAAAGCCCGCGAAGGCCTGCTTCGTACACCCAAAATACACAAACCCGGACCCAGCAAGGCAGTCCAATGCCTCAGAAGCCACGTGCTTGCCACACCAAGGCCGATTATCTTGTGAATCTAGCGATGGTTAGATGTGTTTAGAGGCTTTAGAGCTCTATATAGGTTCAGAACGTTTGTTCCGGCTTTAGACGGGTTCTTGGCATGACTTGGAGTGTCAGGTTCTTGGTGTTCTGGTCTTTGACAGCAATCGCTCTCCAACAGACTAGTCTTGGAGTTCAGGGTTTAGGCTTTGGGTTTGAGGTGAAGGGTTCAGTGTCCGGGAATTAAGGGATATCCTAAACCCCTATGGAACCCTTGAAAGAACCATTGAAGGATCGGTTCAAAAAGGTTAAATGGATTTATGTCGGTTGGACCCTGAACGGGGCCGCAGCACTTGAACTCGAACGTGAACTGTCACAACAGATCCTGGAACCCCAGAAACCCCAAATCCCTCAGCGCAGCAGAAGTACATCCCCGGATCTTGTAGAGTCACCACTTGAAGGTTCAGTGTAGGCAATCTTTACTGGGCAGGTTGGCCTGCTTGGAGGATCGGGGGACTTGGCAAGTAGCTATCTTATGGACTTAGAAGTATCATAACCCCAGGTAGGGATCCTTTCAAGATCCTTATAGGTCTACCTGTTACCTACTTACTAAATCCCCGACCCTCCAATTGCTTCAAACCAGACTTATATACACTAGGTAGGTGTTTGGGATGTTTTTGTTCCTTTAAAGGCCCGAGGATTTTATTTACGAATATTCTTCAGAGGTTTACGGCCTACATGGCCAACCTAGTATAACATGCTGAACGTTTTTCGTGCCGTGTGAAGACCCTAAAACTCCAACCCAGATCCTCATACCCACGCCCCGATCCCTATCAAACCTCTCTACACCCTACACTGCCCTGCACCCTGAACCCTAACCCTGTAACCCCAGTCTTCAGCGAATCTAAAGCTAAATCTAAACAAACCAAACACCAAATCCTAAACTTCACTGCAGCTTGAGGTGTGAGCTCCATAATCTTAAGAAACCGTATGAGCGCAAGGTGTGTAATGCTTAGACCATAAACCCAATCCATGAAACCCTAAACCCTAATCAAAGCCTAAGCCCAAAGCCCCAAAGCTCTAAACTCTAAACCCTACACGTACAGCACAAGCCCCAGACCCGAAAGCCTTCCCAAGTCTTCAGGCAAGGTCAACGCATGCAGCACCTATGAGAGTTGCTGGTCCGCCTCTGTGGCAGCGGCCGAGTGCCTCACCCGACCTACTGTTGATGGACAAAATCCTGCATGACCCATAATAAGGAATATACCATAATTCCCATAGTTTAGGGTCCTTAAGGTCAGGATTTTGTCCATCAACAGTATCATAATGGAGGAGCCATGAGAATTCCCAAGGGTCCTAAGTCCTGCGTACTTACATAGTCGAAAGTAGGATCTGCGAGTAGGTACTACTGCTATGGTTCGGATAAGTATCCCTCAAAGAGGTACTTAGGACCTTCTGGGAATCAGCAAAGAGGGTTCTTTAGAGACTTGCGACAAAGGGTTTTATGGCGGTTCTATGATATAGGGATTGTTGAATTAGAACAGGGTTTTATGGGCATGTTATTCTATAGTGAGAATCAGGAACATTTTGGAAGACGTCCAGCATGTATTTAGTCAGCCTGTTTTATTAACCCCAGACTCCTTAACGCGTTGCATTTAGAACAGCAGGTTTCCGTTGGGGGCTCTATAAGAGTATGGCACGGGGTGTAGTATTGATGAGGGATTCTTTGAGGGGGGGATAATCTAGAAAGTGGAACCATTTATTTGGGAACTTGCACTATAACGGAACTTTCATTTATGGAATCTAGTTGTTGGCTCTTCCGTGGGGGTTGGGCAGAGCATCGTGAATACAGGATCAGGAACAACATCCGTTTAACTCTGGCACATATACATGGGTACTCTGTCATCTGACTTTGTAGAGCCCACACCTTTATTCGCGGTCTGAGGGTCTCTATGGGAGTGTCCCGGGTGTAGGCTTTCAAAAATATGGGGTCTGGGATTCAGGATTTGGGTTTAGAGTTTACGATTTCCGGGTTCTGCGTTCTTTGCAGAAAGCTTCCTGTTTCGGCGTTTTGAATACGGATTCCGTTATTCATTCGGCTGTAAATAAGGCCTTCATGTTCTAAACTCTAAACTTACCCTAGAGCATGTTTAGCATTGCATTGTTTTCGGGTTTTTGTGCGGACACTCGAATCAATCCAAAGCTCTACTCTTCACAACTAATATTAACCTTCCACGCTTCGGCTAAAACCGTACCGAGGAACAGCTACAGCACGGCGGTGAGCATTTCCAACGAACTGAAGACCCAGTGGAATGCACTGAAGCGCATCGAGTGCCTTCTGGCTCCTCGCACGAACGGTACATGGGTCTGCAGGGCCTCTAGAGTTTATTTGTCGCTTGCAGGTTGCAGGGCTGTAAGGAAGGCTTAGGGGGGCTGAAGCGAATCTGGGATAGCGGGTTTTATTTTAGGGATGCCAGGTTTTGGTTGGTGGTCCTGAGTTAGGATTCAGTCTTGTAGGAATCAGCAGGGGGGAGATAGTTAGAGGATGAGGAACTGGGCAAACCCACGGTGATTGTTCATCATCCTGCCCACTTCATGCATGAGTGAGTGAGTGAGTGAGTGAGTGGATGGCCTGGATGCACTCCGGCCGAACGGAATCGTTCCCTCCCGCTATCTCTTCCCCCCTCCGTTTTCGTCATCGGGGAGATCCGGCAAGAGTTCGACCCTCCGAGCCCTTCAATCCAAGCAGGGAAAAAGTGCCACCCGAACCTCCATGGGCCGCCCCCCCAAGCTGTGCGGCTTGGGTTGGATTTGGGCACTTGGCAAGACAGCCCACTTCGCAGGAACAGAAACTCTTCCCCCTGTGATCCCTCTCACGGGTAGAAAGCTGGGGGTGCAGGGTGTCCGAACCAAACACGCACACACGCACCGGCAGCAAGACTAAGGGAAAAAGCACACTCATCTGATCCCCTGTTGGCTGCGCAAACTCAAACAGTATTCCCCTGGCGTGTGGGGCAGTGCCTGTAGCTGAAGGCACCACCCCCGACCAGAAGGGGTTCACTTCATGCATGATACTCCATTTAGTCGATAGCTCCAAAGCTCAATCCCCTCAACCCGAGAAACCCCATGTATCGCCCTGCAACCCTAAACCCTAAACCCGGAAACATGCTCGAAATGAGGGATCAGAGTTGGTAGTTGGGTATTTTATAAGTCAAGGAAGGGACCCTGAGTTATAGCAAACCTCCGTCTGAACAGGCTTAATGCACTCAGGGTTTAGGTTTGTGCATATGCCCCCTCCCTAGTGAGAATGGCAGTATGTCTTATGTCAATAGTTCATTAAGCCCCTTATCAGGGATCCCAAACCTTTAATAGTTAGGGGTTCTGCTTTCTAGATTCTTAGATCCTCCCGAGGATCTGGGCCGCGAGGATCTGAAACGTAAAACCCTTAGACTTGTTACCCTATGCTACTACCCCTTCCCTGAACACTGAAACCCAAAGCCCTTCGTAAGATGCCAGCTGAGCAAATCAATGTTTAGATTTCTTCCGGGGGTCTTCCCCATAGAACCCTTGGTAAACTTTGATGAAATCAGTGCAAAACCTTTCCAGAACCGTTTCGGAACCTTCTTTATGGAACCCTGAGAACCCATATAGCACCGCTTCAGAACCCATATAGAAACCGTACCAAACTCTATGAAGGGTTCAGGGCAGCATTGATGGATCCAAAAAGTAGATCCCTTAAGGGGGTTCCTATAAAGTACACTTTAGTAGCTAAGGTCCCAAATTAGGGGATCTACTTTCTAGATCCTCCCGGGGGTCTGGGATTTCAAAGTGTCGACAATTAGCCTGGGCGTTCCGAGGATGTCCTCAGCAAGTCCGGAGATCAAACCGCGGCTTTGCAGCTTGCCTTCGTAGAATGTCCCGGACGCCTTCGGTTCCATAGCGGGGCCTCAATCTATACGGGGCCTGTGCAGACTAATCGAAACCCAATTCCGAACACACCAAGGCCTCTGCATTACAGTATAATACCCCCCACCTGCAATCCTAATCTATGAAAGCCCTGGTATTGTTCAATGACTCAGGTTCCCAGAGTAGAGGAGAGACATTTCTAGCTAATTTGAGGGTCGGACTAGCAAGTCAAGCGAACCTTTGCTTTTCTGACCGACTAATGTCCGTTAATAATTCAAGGGTCGGAAAAAGTTGCAATCTCATTCCTGGGGGTTCTTGAACCCTTGGTTCCTGACTGAGTTCGTGTTGGACAAGTTTTCTTGCAGGGAAGAAACGTAGCTACTGTGCATCACTAGTGCGTACGGGATCAAAACCAAGCTCTTTTACGCATCTCTCAAACCCGACTATAAGCCTACAAAACCTCTTTGAAACTCTCGGCAACCAGGTTTGTTCTTCGTAGAGGCAACTTCACAAAGAACAGGCAGGTCGATTTTAGCTACTTTTTGAAGGGGTCAGGACGTACTAAAGCTAAAGTTGAAAGACTCGGCAGTTTCAGAGTCAACTCTGTGTTTTAGAGTTTATGGGTTTTGGTAAGGGCTCTGGCTTCAGAGGACCCGAAACCATACGTCCTGCACCCTGAAGCCTATACCCTAAACCCTAAAACCGAGGACCGAGTGTATCCAGAAGAGTCACAGCACCGACTCCCTGACGATCGTGAAGCCGGCCACTCCGACCAAGGAGACCTCAGTACCATGGGGCTGGAGATGTTGTAGCGTTCTCCCTTCGGGCTCGTTGTTGTAAGTTTGGTGTAGGAAACCACAGAGACACAGACAAACCCTAAACCCTAAGCCCTAAACCCTAAACCCTAACCGATCCAGTTGTTGCGGATGACGCTGGATGGGGTTCAAGGCTCAAGGCCTTCTGCTCTCCTGGGGGACCTTTAGGGGGGTAGGGGGAGGGGTTTAGGGTTTAGGGTTTAGGGGCCTTGTAATGCCCACTATAAGGCCTATTTAAGGATCTATAGTCCCCTACCCCCCTCCCCCTTACCCCCTCTAAGGATCCCTATGATGCTAGTTTCAAGGAATTCAAGGGTCAAGGCCAAGCCTTTGTTTTAGTTTCTTGTGTAGTACCCTTTTGCCCTTTTTATGGTAGGGTCCCGTTGTCAAAACCGAATAGTAGGAAAAGGGTGCCCTTGTTCTTAAGGGGCTACTGAGGAACTTAGCCTAAACCCACAACCCTAAAACCCTTAACCCTAAACCCCTCAACCATGTTGCCTTGGTCTTTCCCGAACTGCTCCGGCCTTCTAACCGTACTTCGAGCGGGCGGAAAAAGGAGTTCAAAAAAAAAATCAACCATAAATCTGAGGAACCTAGTGATTGTGCAAATACGAAAAGCTTGTCTCCCCTAACCCAAACAGCAACAGTGAATCTAATATGGGGGGGGCCCTTAACAATTAGAAAAGGGTTTTGGGGCCCATTATACTTTAATTATAATAAGGCACCCCCCCCCCCCCCAAAAAAAAAAAATATTTTTTTGGGCCCCTCCCTTAGAAAGGGGTTGTAGAAAAACCCTTTTTTCCACGCAACCCCCCACCCAGGCCGCCGGGCGGAGACAANCCCCCCCCCCCCCCCCAAAAAAAAATGATACTTATTTGGGCCCCTACATTAGAAAGGGATTGTAGTAAGACCCTTATTACCAAGCAACAGCTCACCCAGGCAGCCGGGAGGATCCAAAAAGCAGATCCCTTAAGGGGTTCCGATAAAGTACCCCTTAGTAGCATAGGGTCCCAAATTAGGGGATCTACTTTCTGGATCCTCTCAGGGGTCTGGGCAAGTGAGGATGCCAGAAAGCCGAAGCAAGCTGGAACCCTGAAGCCTCAAAAGCCGTAAATAGGCAGGTCGGCATAACTTGTAGATGCTATTAATCCTTATGTTTCCTTATTGTACATACATTTTTTATGCGTGGATACATATATATATACACATATACATATACATATACATATACATATACATATACATATACATTTACATTTACATTTACGTATACGTATACGTATACGTATATATGTATGTATGCATGCATGCATGCATGCATGCATGCATGCATGCATGCATGGATGTATACCTCGAAACCTCATTCCGCAGCCCACTTTATTAGCCCTTGGTATTCGGACCATTAGGGAAACACGTTCATAATGCCCCCGATTCAGTAACAGCTGGATAATGCTCCTAATATAGTATAGGTATATTACAAGGCCCTCAATAGTACCCTGATTATAGACTGTTGCTGTGTGGGGGGGGGCAGAACCCAACCTTAAGCCTTGAACCCCACTTTGACCCCTTAACATGGGCCCTACTTGGAGGGTCCCGGAACTTGGTAAGTGTTTTCTAGACTTGTAAGTATTGATCAGTATCATAAGCCAATCAGGACCCTTGTTTACGGTCGTGATAAGTCCGCAACATACTACCAACTTACAAAGTCCGCCGACCCTCCAAGTACACTCTCAACCCTCACAGCCCCTTGACCGTCCAACTCCTTAAGCCCAAAGCCCCTTTAACCATAACCTCTGAACCGTTAAGCCTTGAATTTACACTATCTGTATATGTAAGTATACGCATATATATATACATATATATATATATATATATATATATACATATATATATATAATAGGGGTTTTGGAGTCTCTGTTTTTCTTCTACCCTCTGTTAGAGCATTATTTGGGACCATATACCCCTATTTGAGGGTGCAAGGAGGGTCCTGGCATGAACCCGAATGCCTAAACCCTAGTAGTAGGATCTGCTACCTCGGCTCGGAGTCGAGGGTCCAAACCCTACGAAATGGGAGTTATGATCCGTTTTTCATAAAGAAATCTTGTGGAGCAATGGGTTTTGGTCTCAGTTTTTCTCCGGTCTCCAGGAGGCCTGCGATCCAGGGGCGAAGCCAGAGGGCTGCCTCGTCTGAGCCAAGGCACAGGGTTTTGGCTTTTCGGGTTTTTTGGTGGTTTAGGGTTTAGGGGGTTTGGGGGTTTAGGGAGTTTTAGGGTTTAGGGCTTCAGGGGTTTAGGGGCTTAGGGTTTAGGGGCTTGGGGTTTTGGGATTTAGGATTTTGGGCTTAGGGTTTACGGGTTTAGGGCTTACGGGTTTAGTGGTTTAGGGTTTTGGGGCTTGTACGTTTGTAAGCTTGTGGTTTCTTTTCGGGTTTCGTTGTTTAGGGTTTGGGGTCGAGGAGCACTCGGGTCTGTATCTAATTAAGGGCCTTGAATAGTACAGTAAACCCCAAAGAGTTGGAAACCGGATTAAGGCCAAACAGTGCTGGGACTCCCTCTACATGACTCTTGAGGATGGAGGCTAGGGGGTTTCCAACTTTCGGGCTTCTACTGTAATACTAGCAATACAGGCTTTTATATTGGACTTGTAAAAGAGCTTTGTAAGAGATCCATCTGTAAGGGGTTTCGGTGCTACAGGGGTTCAGGTTTTAAGGCTTTGTTTATATGTTTTTTAGATCAGAGGTTGCATATGTGTGTGTGTTGAATTAGGGTTTATGGCTCTGGGTTTTGAAGTGCAAGGGTTTCCGGCGCTACTTGAAGGATCACGGGACTTCGTAGTTGAGGCTGGAAGAAGGTAACTACACTTACAACCCTGACTGATTGAGGCATTCACATCCTGACTTACTAGGTCCCATGATCCCTGCAATCCTGCAAGTAGCGTGTTCTCCTATACCGGATCCTTGGAGGTTGCTTGGAGGGGCGGTGGACTTAGCAAGTAGTTACTTTATTGATTTATGTGCATCCCGAAAGGGAGCCTAATTGGGGCTATGATACTCCCTGCTACATGGCACGGCCATGATCTTTCGCACAGATGCCTACTGATGCAGACTTGATGGCGTTGAGCCCATGTCCTATGGGACAATTCAATGCCGGATTGAGCATTGTACACTTGTTTTGATTTCGTCCGAGAATTTCATGTTCACTTAAGGACCGACTCCACCCCCAAACCCTAAACCGTGGCTCTGCAACGGAGCCTGCCGCCACTGAGCATTGAAAGAGCTTGCCGCAAGCTCTCTCAATGGCTTTCCCAGGGCCACCTGGAGAACCATTCAGGGTTTAGGGTTTAGGGCCTATGGGTTTACAGCCTATGACCTACCCGATCCCAAAAGTCTGTAGAGTAATAGCCTTTGGATTTTACAGGTGTTGGGCCACTGGTTTACCTACTTTTGGGGGATTCGGCACCGTCCAGCGACGCTCAAAGTGAGCGCTGAAATGAAAGTGCCCCAGCGAGCACCTCGACCCTCCAATTAAGAATGACAGGCTGCTTTGCGCTCTGGCTCCAAGAGCCTCGACCACGGGTAGTATGAACGGTAACGCACATACAAGAAAATCGTGTTGAGATAAATGTGCACATAAGTTACACATACATACATACATACATGCATACATACATACATACATACACGAAAATATATTTAAAAAGGAGACATATGTATACACAGGCATGTTTTATATGTCTACAACAAGTTTAATTACATGAGCAAGTAGACAAACAAACAAACGAATATATAAATCAATAAGCCAATACCTGCTTGCATACATCCGTGCATACATGCATGCATGCATGATAGGCACATGTATTTGTAGCATTGTGTAGAATGTTTGGGCTTAAGGCGTAGGGGTTTATCAGGCAGGATTTATTTCGGGGCTTGGGCGAGTATGTAAGACTCCTTCGCAATATGGTGGCTGTGCATCGGTTTAGGGTTTAGGGAGTTTACCCTAAACCCTAAACTCTCAGCCCCTAAGCCCTAAACCCCTAAACTCTAGACCCCTAGACCCCTAAACCCCTAAACCCTAAACCCTAGGGTTTGTGTTCTCTTCCGGACTCTGGGGTGTTCAGGGCTCCCGAACCCCTATTGACTTCCCAGACCCCCGGGAGGATCCGAAAAATAGATCCCTTAAGGGGGGTTCAGGGTTTAGGGGTTAGGGGTTTTAGGGTTTAGGGTTTAGGGGTTTGGGGTTTTAGGGTTTAGGGGTAGATCCCTTAATGGGGGTTCCTATAAAGTACCCTTAGTGGTATAGGGCCCCAAATTAGGGGATCTACTTTCTAGATCCTCCCGGGGGTCCGGGTTCATGTCTTTGCGGATGCATATCAGAACAATGTCAACGAAAAGGTCGTGGCATCTTCTGTAAGGATCCAAGCTAATTGGCCTCAAAGTTATCCGGTATCCCTAAGAGGTCCATGTGCCCACATATGCCACACTTGTGGCCTGAAGGTACTCCCTATGTAGGCACTTTAGGCAGTATGCACGATACGTGCACATGAACGAACCGTTAGGGTATGGTCTTTACGCCTAAAGCCCCTGTCCCCTGAACCCTAAAGCCCCACTCGCCGGAGGTATCGCGCTATGGGCACGTGAGACGGTTGCAGTTGCAACCTGATTGCAAATGCCTCAAAGCAGCAGGGTGTGTGTCCTTGGCTTGGTAGCTGAGTAGGTAACCTTTAACCTTTTTGGGGTTTATACAATCTTGCCATAATTATTTTACAAGGTTAACCTTACCTGGGCTAGGATACTCAGCCCCTAAGTTGCGGTTTAGGGTTTACCTGTGGCCCAAAAGACAGACTTGTTTAAGGGGGTTTTCATGAGTTATATATAGAAATCATAATGACGAGGAGCCCTGAAAAGATTGGTCTTTTCGGCTAGAGGCAGGGTCAAAGGTTAAGGCATGAGCCCACCGTGTGTCTGTTGAATATAACATAACAATCAATCGGTTTCAACATCCTCGGCTAATCCCTGAGCCTAAAAGAAAGGTAGCAGCAGCAGCAGCAGCAGCAAGCGCCTTGATTAACAACAGCGTATCAACTGAAACAGCCGTTGGCTCCAGTATCCCTACACCCAAAATCCTGTTGTTTTGCCCTAGTGCCCTTGGCCTTTCCTGCACCTCGAGGCGTACCGAAGAAGATTGAACACACAGACCATAATGCCGGGGGTTACTCTGTCATAAATGTTCCTTCATTTTGTAGGTTCACGTCATGTGTACTGCACCACCCCGGTACACGGTGTGAACACCATCTAACTGCTTTGGTTCGGAGACTGGGAGATGCCAGAAACAGCCAGATTCACACATGGAATCTCTCCTCAGCACAATTTGTATATAGTAAAGAGTCTATAGAGGTCAGTAGTTTGTTGGTTGTTGATGGTCCCCAAGCCTAATCCCAGACCCCCGGGAGGATCCAAAAAGTAGATCCCTCAAGGGGGTTCCTATAAAGTACCCTTAGTAGTAAACGGCCCCAAATTAGGGGATCTACTTTTTAGATCCCCCCCGGGGGTCTGGGATACAGTGTTTTGTAAGGATTGGACTGAAGCTTTGTCTAGGTCCTGGAGTTCTGTGTTTGTGTGTATCCCCTTGGTTACCTCAGGTCCTTTACATGTGTATGTGTATATATACACACATGTATATATGTATACACATATGTATGTATATATATATATATATATACATATAATGTGTAGATGCATAGGTATACTAATACTAATACGTATGTTTCATATTGATACACATGCAGACTATGCTCCACGTAAGTGCATTAGTCCCAAATGCGGATGAGTTCATTATGTCCTTAATTGTTCTTCTCTGGAAAAGACATCTACCAGTACCGGGGGTATGTAAGGTTATAAGTACCTTAATTTGGGTTCTAAGTAGTTTTAAGTATAGTTATAGTTACCTTAATTATCACTAGTTACAAAGTCCCATGACATCTACCAGTCTCCATCCCGCGTGGGAGGAGCAGGGCTCCGTCTCTGCGCTACAGCCTTGAACTCGGGTTCTAGGCGGCAATGCCCTGAGGGTCCAAACACCTAAAGACCCCATACATCCCATGAGGTTCATCATCAGGCATTACAGTACTACTGTCCTAATCCCAAGTAATTACCGAAGTCTTGTGTAATTGGACCCTCTGGAATAGCTTCGTATAGGTTTGGCAAGAGGCCTGCATTTTTTTCGTGGCTCTTCTGCCGAGGCTCACACAGGTGGGCTGTGCACGAGACATGCGTAGCAGAGTTCCTGTTAGCCTGCACGCAAACTTCAACTCCACAATGCACGGAACATGACCTCCAACCACCAGTCATCAGTGCCATGCTTTGTTCACATATTGGTATAATCGGTATCCTCCTAGGGGCGATGGGGCGGGGGGTCGATTTGTTAGATGGTTCAAGGGTAGGAGAGAGCTCTCTCGTGCACTTCTCTCGGCCAGAAATCCGCAGACGACTAGGCAAAGGCGGCTTCGGCGACCACAGACAGTCCGAGCTGAGAGCAGTCTGGGCAAAAGCGGCCGCGTACCAGGGTATAGGGCTTCAGGCGTCGGGGGCCTTCGAAATTAAAATAGTTTGCTTTGGAAGGGTTCTATAAGGGCTGCTTGGAGGGTTCGACGAGGGATCTATGATATAGAGGCCTTAATAATAATTGCAAAAGGTCTTTGCGGCACATTGTAGACAAAACTATGCTCGTGACACTATAGTGGGAGTACAGTAGAAGCCAGAAAGTTGGAACATCAGTAGCCTCATGCCCTTGAAGTAAAGTAAAGGGAATCCCAGCATGAGTCATCCTAAATCGATGTTCCAACTTTCTGGGGTTCACTATAATGTTACCGATCATTTGGGCTTCTGTACATCGGGGAATTAGGGTTGCAGGGCTTTGAGTTTCAGGGGTTAGTTTTTCTGTAGTGTGAGTCGTTTTAGGTTCAGGCTAGGGGTTTGCAGGGGCTCTGGCCTCAGGGGTTTAGGGTTTAGGGTTTAGACTGGAGGGTTTTGAACAAGAGTACCGCAGAAGATCTAGATAACAGTGCAAGCATCTTTCCCCAAAGCCCTGCCGACCCAGACCGCCCGAAGGTTCCAAAACGTAGATCCCTTGAGGGGATTCCTATAAGGTACCCTGTATGTAGTAGTCTAGGGTCCCAAACTGACTAGGGGTTTCCAGATCCTCCCGAGGGTCTTGGCAAAGCCACGTTAACCCTAATCCGTGCATCAAGGGGTACCGTGTGGTGAACTCCAGCTTGGCAGAGCAGGTAACTTACACAGAAACACCACCAAAACAAGTATATTATGGCCTAAGATAAGCCGTGGTTTAGGGGTTCTGGATTATCAGATCTTCCCAGGGATTAGGAAGTAGGCTAAGTTAGTTATAAATAGTGCTGTAAGCAGCAGGGTATGCCCAGGTACGGCACGGATTTCGCCACATATGGTATATATACGAAGCCCCTTAATCCTTCAAGCATTGGTCCATTGCCCTAAACCGTAAACCCAGTTCCCACGAAACTCGTCTTGTCTTGGTGATTCGGGAGTGGTAACATAGCCAAAATCCCGAAGCCACGCAGCTAAAAAACCCACAACTTGTGAACACAACATCCACCCGAAGCCCTGAGCCCTAACCCTGAAAAACCCTTGTTTCCTGCAGCCACTCGTGGCTCCAGTCCGGCCGAAGTTTGCTTTCTCACCGGCCCCTGTTCGAAATGAAGTTTGCGGCTTGCCTCCTACAGCTTAGGGGTGTGGGGTTCAGGGCTTAGGGCCTTGAGCCCTAAACCCTAAACCTTTTCGGCTTCCCAGACCCACAGGAGGATCTAGAAGGTAGAAGCCCTTTTCTGGGGTCTTGTGCTACTAAGGGTACTTTAGACCCCATTAGGTAGCGGACCTACTTTAAAGATCCTCCCAGAACTTTGGGTTCAGAGTTTGGGATTAGTTTAGGGAGTTCAGGGTTTGGAGTGCGGGAAGCTGCTCTCTATCGCACAATGAAGCGCCTGATAGGATCCACACGCCTCAAACCCAACCCTCCAAGGCTCTAAGGACTCATAGTTTGAGGCTTTTGGGCGACCCCGGAAGCATCCAAGTGGCCCCTAATATGGACCCTTAGGCCTTTTTGAGGGGTTTCCAGGGACCCTTAAGAGTCTATATAGGGTATTTAATTGGTATATCAGGATCCCCAGGTTAAGGGCCCATACTAGGTAGGGGCCCATGGTTTCAACAGTTGAAACCATATGATTTACGGCTGTTGGGCGATGCTGAGCCTGGGAGTTTAGAGTGCATCTAAACTCATAGAATATGTTTTCGGCAGAATCTGCAGTAGATTATCTTGGGCTTTCTTTACCAAAATGAGTTGTAGGGGCTTGGTATAATCTACTGTAGATTCTACTGTATCTAAGCCTTGTGATAAAACCCCAAGGGCTATAAACCTTACCACGCTTCAAGTTCCCAAATTGGACCCCACATGAAGCTGCAGGGAGGGCGGAAGAAAGTAAGCAGCCTGTTTCCAGCATCATGTACTGATATACTTTAAGGTTACCTTACTTGTTGCTCTACGTCAGGATTCACCCCATAGCACCTTTTTTTACCACGACTCCTGATACTATGGCAGGATGCCTGTCCACCACCCCAGCCCAGACCCCATAAAGGATCCAAAACATAGAACCCGCAAGGGCATCCTAGCATCCTATCAATATGGCTTACTTAGTAGCTGAGTGGATACACGTTACACTTTTTGGGATAATAGTACCCACTATAAAAATGAAAGTGTAAACTTTTTGGGGCTTATGAACTCAGCAACTAAGTACCACATGTTGGAAAGGTTAACCTTATTTCTTGGGCTAGGATACTCAGCCCCTAAGGAAGGTGATGCTGAGTCTCTACTTACGAGATCTTGAGACCACCATAGTAGAAGCCTCAAAGTTGGAAACCCAACAGCCTCAATCCTTAAGAGTCAAAAACAAGGGATCCCAGCACTAATTGTCCTTAATCCGGTCTCCAACTTGTTGAGGCTTGCTGTAGGTTCTATGAAGGCAAGAGCAGGTCCCTGCTTATCCTCAGTAGCTGAGTAGGTAAGCTTCGGCCTTTGGGAGTTTCTCTAATCCTAGCATAAATGTAAAGGTTTACCTTCTTTGGGCTAGGGTACCCGGCCCGTAAGTAACTTTAGCCATATCATAGTAGGATACCTGTTTGGGTGTTGTTTGCTTTGGATCCTCAGCTACTTTTGTTATTTTGCACCCAAACCCCCAAACCTCACAATCATCGCAAAAAACGTTACTCAGTACTAGCCACCGTGAATATCCCGATAGCAATACTGACAGTTGAATATCTTTTGGGTGATTACAGCTTTTCGATCCTTTATTGCCTAGCTTTGGGTTATTGCAGTGTGCCCTACTCGTTGATAGAGTCACAACAAACACTCAGAGTACATAAGACGGTATGAGCATAGTCTCCTTTAAGGGTCGGAGTACTTGTGTGGGAGGCTTCTTCTCTTCTTCCCTAAACCCTCATCTTTAAACCCTAAACCCGAAAAGCTCTAAACCCTAAACCCTCTAAGCCCTAAACCCTGAACCCTCTGAACCCTAAACCCTAAACCCTGTAGACCCTCTGCTGCTAAGGCCCTAAGCTGCCTTATTGCCGCCTTCGGGGCCACAGCTGCCGCCAAGTCTACGGCAGGCGCGGAAAACTATGCTTTCCCAGGTTCCCACGGTTTAGGGTTTAGGGCTTCAGAGGGTTTAGGGTTTAGGGGTTTAGGGTTTTAGGCTTAGGGTTGAGGGTAAGATTAGGGTCTAGGGTCTAGAGCTTAGGGTTTAGGGTTACAGCCCCCCTCAAAAAAACATAACATCCTTAGGCCACACACTGCGAGTCTGGGTTCGTAACTTTCTTTTCCCTGAAGTACTGTCGGGGATCGGGATGTATAGCTACGGTCTCGGGGACTCGGTCTATCATTCCCGATGAATTTAATTTAGTTTGATATTGCACCCTTGTATTGCCAATCTAACTTACCCTAAGGGTCCAAGTGCCCAAATAGTAGGGTTTCAAGGTCCAAAAACCGCACAGAGTAGGGGTTTTTGGACCTAAAACCCTACTATTTGGGCACTTGGACCCTCTGGGTTATAGTGTAATATACTGGGGCCCTTATTCCCTTTTTTAGGGTTTAGGTTCCTTTATTAAACCACCCTTAAACCAAAAAGGGCACCCTCTTTACTCCTAGCTTACTCTTACTTGGAGGATCATGGGACTTAGTAAGTAGGGTTATAAGTACCTTAGCTGAGGCTATAAGTAATTATAAGTATAGTTACCTTAATTACAACCCTAGTTAGGTCTAGTATATTTCCAACCCTCCTCTGATTCCAAAGACCCAGTGGTGGTTTTCAGTTTGGGAGGTATGTTTAGGGCTCTGGCAAACAGATCTCACTTGATAGTGCTTAGAAGTGTAGGCTCTTTAGGGAACCACAACGCACATTTGGTTCAAGCCCGTTTGTTCCTAAAGACCTAGGCCACTTATAGCCATTATCGAAACTCCATGAGTCGTCACGCATAACGGCATAACCCTAAGCAACCTAACTCCCAAACCCCGACTTGGAGGGGCGGGGGAGTTAGAAGGTTGTTATTTTAAGGACTTATATGTATCATAACCCCAATTGGAGTCCTTTTTAGGGTACTTATGAGTACTTACGATTACCCATTTCCTAAGCCCCCCGATCCTCTGAGTAAGCAACTTAACTCCCAACACCCTAAGCACAGGCCACCTTCGCGCATCCCTCGCCAACGATGCTGCTGCTCCTCAACAGGCGAATGAACTCAGACCATACCGATACTTGGAGAATTGAGGGACTGAGGAATACGTATAGTCTCTATTGTACTTCCTTATGGGTCTACTGTTTGGGATCCCAGCTACAATGTTGGTTAAACCAAAAAAAGGAACTACAATGGAGACTATAGGTAGTTGTTTTGAAAGACTGATAAGTGCA
The DNA here is from genome assembly GCA_003297005.1 of Symbiodinium sp. clade A Y106. Lineage (NCBI taxonomy): Eukaryota > Dinophyceae > Suessiales > Symbiodiniaceae > Symbiodinium > Symbiodinium sp. clade A. The sequence continues at coordinate 134,602 of BGNK01000528.1, forward strand.
GTATCGTAAGGGTTTCTTATCAGGTACTTATGAGTCTACTTCTTTGTAATACCGACTTCCTAGGTCCCTTGACCCTCCAGGTAGTCAGACCCCGCGGGCAAAGCCTAAATTTGCTTGGGGAGTTCACTGTTCGCATTGAGGCATCTTCCTGATGAAGGGCGGTGTGTTTGTCAGCAGACGGGATGCAGGGCTCGTCGTCCTCTCGTTGGGATTCCGGAAGTATGGAGCGCTGGCTGCGAGGATGCGTGAGCNATGAAGGGCGGTGTGTTTGTCAGCAGACGGGATGCAGGGCTCGTCGTCCTCTCGTTGGGATTCCGGAAGTATGGAGCGCTGGCTGCGAGGATGCGTGAGCACGTGTCCCCACACGATCCGTCGACTGCTGCTTGGTCAGATCCTTTGCAACTGGGGGTCTGATCTGAGTTTTTTTTGTTCAGGAGCTCTTCTTTATTAATCTCATCCGATTCGTCACCCTGGGTCCGACGACTCCTCATTCATCTTGTGATTCTGACTCTGAGATTTCTAGTGATACTCTGAATTCTGAGTCAGACTACAAGCCTAAACAAAAGGAGTCGACACAAGCCCTGTGTAGTCTTGAACGCCGCAACGTGAGCCGAGACCTTCTTTACTGTGGATCTCGATCCTGCCCACTGCTCGCCTGTTCAAAAGCAAGCTTGACCAGTGCGACTGGCTGCGACATCAAGTGAAACTGATCCACCCACTGTTTGTCCCACCGGATCTCAGGGGGTTCAGCATCGTTTTGCAAAAGACTGGGCCACCACAAGAGCCACTGCCTGCAGCGCTGCGGGCAGGAGTGTTCTTGTCCGTCAAACAGCTCAGAGAGCTGCAAGCTCACTTTCACTTTCCGATCCCTGCAAAAGGATGCGGCTCAGGAAAGAAGGGCAGTGTGATCAAGAAGGACCTGGCGAATTCGCTGTTGACGTTTATGTTCGGTGAATCACTGGCAAAGGCCGACCGGGAGCAGATGCTCAGCACCGTCATGGGGCAACAATGGGACCGCCAGGGTAAGGGATCCCCCCATGCCGCTGAGCTCGTCTCTGCTTTCAAAAGCTTGGACGCAACAGATCAGCCGCACTTTTGCAAGCTGGCGGCCGTGGCAGCTGACGGATCACACTATGGTAAGTTAGGGTTTAGGGTAACATGTCTATACTGAGATCCCTGAGAGGATGTAAAGACCGCAAAGGCTCTAAAGACTTATACTTGCCGTGGGCCCAAAAACAACCCTAAACCCTAAACCCTAAACCATAAGACCTCTGGGACGTGATAAAAATTCTAGGGCTCCTGCAAGGGCTCCACAATGATGGACTTGCTTACTAAGTCCCATGCTCCTCCAAGTATACAGTACGGGGTTTAGGGCTTGGCTCTTTTCGCATAAAACACATCCGCCAACTCCGACCCCTTACCACAAGGGGTTTAGGGTTTCACGGTTTAGGGGTTTGGGGTTTAGGGTTTAGAGACCCATATCTATTACTATTATGGAATTATATAGGTCCCAAAAACCATAATGGGGATGGTCTTTTGGGACACCTAATTCTATAAAGGTAGTATATATGGACCTTCTGTGTCATGCCAAAACAACAGCCCCTAGGACTCGTATCCTGTATTGAAGTTTAGCTTCATGTACGGTTTCGGGCTCCCTTCCCAGACCACCGGGAAGATCCAAAAACAGGATCCCTTATTAGTAGCATAGAGTATAGGTAGGGTGTCAAGCAGGGGGTGCTACTTTTCAGGGTCCTAAACCCGTAAACCCGTCGGTTTCGGGGTACCCAGTATATCCTTACAGTCCCCATGAAACTGGTACTATCATAGTACCCCTAAACCACAACTGAGGAAAAAGCTTAAAGGAGCCCGGAAAGGGCTCACCCTAAACCCTAAATCCCCCTAAACCCTTAACCCTAATCTTACCCAGACCCCCGGGAGGATCCAAAAAGTAGATACCTTAATGGGGGTTCCTATAAAGTACCCTTAGTAGTATAGGGCCCCAAATTAGGAGATCTACTGTCTAGATCCTCCCTTAAGGGGTCTGGGTTAGGCTTAAAGGAGCCGTGAAAGGGCTCCCTGTGCTTGTCAGGCCCTTCTCGGGCTTGTTGCCGCCGCGGCGAACGCTAAGGGCGACTCTCCCGAGTTCGACTCTCGCCCGCATCTTCTGTCTGGTTCTTACCCAGACCCCTTAAGGGAGGATCTAGAAAGTAGATCCCCTAATTTGGGGCCCTATACTACTAAGGGTACTTTATAGGAACCCCCATTAAGGTATCTACTTTTTGGATCCTCCCGGGGGTCTGGGTAGGGAATGGGGGAATGGGTTATGGAGACTATTATTGGGGATTATATACCCAGAGAGCCCAATACCCCTTCATTAAGGAATATAGCTTAAATCATAATATGAAGCCCAATATAATTTAAGCCATATTCCTTAATTAAGGAGTATTGGGCTCTCTTGGCAGGGGTTAGGGTAAAGATCCTGTAGATAGCAAAGGGTTTCTACAAGGGCTCCTTTAAGTGATCCTTTAAAGGATACCTTAAAAGGAACCCTTAGATCCCTTTCAGGGCTCCTTTGGGTTGTAGGGATGTACCCACATCTTCCAAAAAACACTAGTCAAGGAGTATACCTTAAATCCTTAAATCATATTAGGGATCATACTCTAATTTTAAGGTATAGCTCAAATAGGATGAGTAGGTTCTGCGTGACGTAGGGTTGAGGGCTTAGGGCTTGGGGTTCAGGGTTTAGGGTTTAGGGTCTAGGGTTTAGGGTTTAGGGTTTGACATCTGGGCCTTGTGGCTTCTGGATTAAGCGCAAACCCCTGGATCTAAAGGTGTTTTTGTTCCTGCGGCTGTTTTGCAAGCTGAAGCATATACTGAGTTGTCTACAAGGATTCAAGCAGTTGATGCTCATATTCTCCCCTAAACGCCTACATTGCTGTTACTGTCTTAAGCCCAAGGGCCTATCAGACTTTTGTTTACATGGGGTTCACATTGCGCATAAATACCTCAGTTGTCGATGCCTGACTAAATACCAAGGTGAATCCTTAGGGCTCTTGTTGTATTTATGGCACACTCCTAAACCAGAACCCCTGCTGATGCCCATTGTTTTGATTTTTCGGGCTTAGGGTTGGGTTTTGCGCTCGGGGTTCAGGGACTCACGAATCGTGAGCCGAAGCAATCAGGGACTCACGAATCATGAGCCGAAGCAATCGTTGCAGATGGACTACATCACTTCAAGTTCCCAAAACCATGCAACAGCTATGGTTTCAAGGCGTACCTCCCACATGCAAGGGTCTGTCCTTCAGCAGTTGTTTGTTGAAAGCTTTTCGGCCCGTGAACCATCTGAGGCCCATGAACCCTAGAGCCGAACTCCTGTGACTGCAAGCCAAGACAAGACAAAGACAGATAATGAGGGTTTAGGGATTAGGGGTTTAGGGATTAGGGGTTTAGGGTCTAGGGCTTAGGGGTTTAGGGATCAGGGGTTTAGGGTCTAGGGCTTACGGGTTTAGGGTTTAGGGATTAGAGGTTTAGGGTTTAGGGCTTAGGGGTTTAGGGTTTAGGGATTAGGGGTGTAGGGACACAGTGAACCTTCAAGCATTTGCCCTAAGGGTCCAAGTACTCCCCAGTTATGGGTTTTGGTACCCAAAATGGACCCAAAGTCCTAGAATAGGGAGTACTGGGACCCTTAAACCTTGGGCTTTAGGGTTTAGGGATTGGGGAACTATATAGGACCTAGAGTAGCCTTATTCCTTTTTTTTAGAGTGCAGGTTCCCTTATAAGCCCCTTTTAAACCAAAAAGGGCACCCTTTTTATTCCTAGGTTACTCTTTTTAATGGGTTTTTGTACCCCAAATGGACCCAAAGTCCTATAATAGGGAGTTCTGGGACCCCTAAACCTTGGGCTTTAGGGATTGAGGAAAGACGTGGTCGGGTTGAGGCTGGAGCTTGAAGCTTTAGGACCGGTCATGGAGCTAAGTGCCCAGACTTTTTTGGGAGGATCCAAAAACTAAGAAAGGAGCCTTAATCATTAGTGAAGCAATACTAATAGGGTATGGGGTTATAATTATATAATTATTTAGGCCCCTATATAGTAGATCCCTTCAAGAGGATCCTCTAAAATAACCTTTATTTTCAGGTTCTAGGGGTTAAGTATGGTCATTGAACAGCCTAGGTCCGCAAATGGGGGGGTTCTACTTTCTGGATCCTCGCAGGGGTCCGGGTACGAAAGTTATGGAGTCACGCTCTTAATGCCGCACCCTATAGTTTTGGAACTCAGAAAGAGATCCTAATTTGGACACCCACCCATGCGCAAACCGGAACCCTAAACCCTTGATCCTTCCGAGCACGAATCTGCCACTGCCAAGGACATCTCCTCCTTGGCGACATTGGCACAGTCCCTCTCCAAGACAGGCTGCTGCTTGATCTAAGCGACTTAGTAATTAGAACAGGCAGAACAGGGTTTTTGGGCCCGTTATGCTATAATTACAATAAAGAACCCCCAAAGTGCTATAGTAATTATGTAGGCCCCTATATTATGGGGCATGGGGTGTGTAGGGTTTAGGGTGTAATTAAGTCACTTTTTGCTTTATCTGGAGTAGAGGGTTCAGGGTTCCGGACGTCAGTTGCGTACCTGGATATGTGCTGAACATGTGCCCGCGCAACAGCTTCGGCTTGGACCTGTGCCGGGATGCGACCTCAGGCTTGGTCTCGTTCGAGAACATGCACCTGATCAGATTCGGGACGGAGCCGTCTCGCGGCAGTGCACGAAACAAGAACTTGGCATCGGTCCTGGCCTATGACGAGCCTTGTGTCTCTGGCAGTGAGCCGTCGCATCCCCGGCTCCGCTCGAGCCGGTTCGTGGCCGCGCTGTGACAACGTCCACTATGACTAACCAGGATGGCTGCGAAGGCAGCAACTTGTTTCGGCGCCAGACCAACAACAGCCTGGCCCAGTTGTTGCAAGAGCAGCCCGACATGGTGCGCGGTTGCATGGCTGGCTTGAAGGCCAGACTGTCAGTGGAGCAGCAGGCCGCGGTGGAAGCCGTGTTGGCTCCCTCGTCCGGGCACCTAAGTGCCCTCCTAAGACGGGCTATCCACGAGCATCGCAGTGCCAGAGGAGGGCGAGCCTGTGAAGCGGCCTTTGGCGGTGGTAGTGACAGGGAAAGCCCGAACCCTAAGCATGGTCGGAGGCAGAAGTGGCAGAGGTACAAAGCCTTCAAAGCAGCAATGCCTCTGAAGGGTTGCAATCTAGAGAACCCCCTGATGTGCCGATACCCTCAAAGTCGACACGATCAAGGAGAATAATGTAGGGGCCCTTAATACTTGGAATACGTCTTTGGGGCATATCATGCTCTTCTCTATTTCTAGTAAGGAACACTGTTCCGCTTCCTCCACCAGTAGACCGATGTGGGCGTTTCCGAAAATTAGGGTTTCAGGGTTTAGGGTTTTAGGGTTTTAAGGGTTTAGGGACTAGGGTTTAGGGTTTAGGGACCCTAATATAGAATCCTAAATAATAGGACCCGTTTTTTAAGGACCCGAAATAAGGTACCCTAATTTTCGAAAACTCCCATGTCAGGACGCCTGTGGCCAGGGCCGTGTCAGACCCACAACATGCTCTTTCCATCTAAGCAAAACCCTGGACAGCCTCGCCCTTCGTTCCCTACACGCTCGGAAGGTGGCATCGTGGAGACGGTAAACACCATCAAGGGACTTGCCACTTGTCGGGAATCTGATGCATTAGGTTCTTGAGGCTTCCTTAAGGGCTCCATAAGGGATCCTTAAAAGGTTCTATAAGGGATCTATAGGGGGTTTCGGGTCTACTAGGTTCCTGAGTAGTACCCTTGTGCCCTTTTATTCTGGCGGTCTCCAAAAGCATGAGACTATTAGCAAAAAGGGTACCTTTATTTTCACGGGACTTGCCACTTGTCGGGAATGTGGTGCAAAGGGTTCAACACAGTTTAGTTTTTTCAGGGTTCTACGATGTTCTTGGACATTCTGGGGGGCGGAGGGGAGCGGTGGAGTTTTTGGAGGGCGGGGGGGGTGAAGGGTCCGGGTTAGATGGTGATGTAGGAACCTGATTAAGAAACCTTGGGCCTTTATTGGGGCTCCTTATATGAATCCTACTATTTTGGTGCTATAGGCCCAGGGTTTCTTAATCAGGTTCCTACATTAGTTGAGGGTTCTGCTTCTTTTGTTGGTGTGTGTGTGTGTGTTGTAGGGTAAGGTTTGTCATTTAGGGTTTGTTCTATCGGTCTTTTTGGAGCTAGGACCATGGAGAACACACTTCGCTAGTAGACTCTACGACTCTACAAGAAGATCCCAACTATGGCCGTTTTTTGGACAGGTATTTTGAGTTTCCAGCATGTGAGCACGGGTTTCAGGTTCACTCAGGATTGGGCCCTTCATTCCGATATGAGACATTCCACAACAGACCCGAAAAGGCCCTAAACCGAGCCAAACCCCGGCGAAGGTCTAAACCCTAAACCCTGGACCTTAAACCCTAAACTCTAAACCCTAAGCAAGGTCACTGGCATGATGGAGAGCCTCTCTCAAGAAGCTGCCGCCGCCCAGTTGCTTGGCAGACTATCGGGCATCGACGAGAATGTTAGTCTGTTTGGATGCAGCTTTAGGGCATTTAGAGCTTCAGGGTTTAAGTTTAGAGTTTGGGGTTTAACATGTTCATTGCTCTTCTACGTGTTGGGGTTGAACTTGCCACTGAACTAGATGCTTCAAGAAGCACCATACCACATCGCCTGTGTGTTGCTTGTTGACTAAACTGCCCTGGGCCCTCAAACCTGGTAAAACCAAAGCCCAAACCCTCACCTTAGACTCTAAACCCTACATGGGCCAAGAATATAATCCACAGCCCTAAACCTCTGGAGCCCAAACTCCTAAACTCTGAACCAAGGTAAGTTTAATACTTGCGCAACACTTAAAAAAGGCTGCTATTCTGCATTTTGGGGTCCTGGGAACGACCTACTTGGAGGGTCGGGGGACTTAGTAAGTAGGTAAAAAGTAGACTAAGAAGTACCTTAAAAGGGACCCTAGTCGGGGTTATAAGTCTCCGATCCTCCAAGTACACTCCTTCGCCGAAGCCACGCCCCGGCCCCTAAGCCTGAGACTGCCTTCTTAGCTTTAGGGTCGTTGGGTTTAGGGCTTGGGGTTGAGGGCTTAGGGGTTCAGGGTTTAGGTTCTGGGGTTCAGGGTTTGGGGTAATTTACGTCTTTACTAAAGACGTTCAGATGGGGATTGTAGCAGCATTGAGTTTCACAGTGGATCCCTTGAATGGCTACCAATTACAAGGCGCCTCGAACGCTTCCGCTCAGTAGTTATTTTAGTCATTCTAGAGACTTCCCTTTCTCGGGAAGGGGAAACCCGGCAGGCCCCCTCTTGGCTATAAAGAGTACATGGGTTGAATGCTTGTAGACGGTGTGAACCGAAAACCCCGTTAATACCGATGAATGCGGGGTTACCGTTTGTA